>JAJIBD010001829.1:0-251180 GCA_021461705.1 Cryptotis parvus
ATTGGCATTTAAATCCAGGTTGTAACACTCCTAGAGTGCAATGTGGGGATAAATGGATTGTACCTATGAAGTTTAGGGCAGCGGGATGCCAGAGGAGGAAAGAGCAACTGACCCAGCAGGCAATATGCAGGGGGAAGACAGTTAAGGTCTCAGGGATGAGGTTGTGATGTGCTTGTAAAAGACTGTCATTCACATGGAGGATAAATGAGGAGGGGAGCCAATTTCCCCATGTCTCTGGCCTTGATGTTAAGAAAGCTGGAGAGCACAACAGCTATGGTGCACTGCAACCTTGCCCTCATGTATGAGGGCTCTCCCTCAGGGAGCAGTTATGCTGGGGGGTCAGACATAAGACCTCATGCTAATAATCTCATTCAAGATCTCAGATGCACAACTTTGGTCCCATGATTCAACACTTCAATATGTATTATATCATTTTGATAATTATTGGTGTTTGCAATAACTGTTCTGATGGAGAGGGGCTATTCTTAAATTTTTCAGTTTTTCCACAGCATACCACAATGTATGTATTTATACATGGGTGGATGAATGGGTATATGAATGAATGGATGGGCAGACTCCTAAAAAGAGTCTACGTACAGTAAGAAGACAAAATAGCCACTTAGCTGATTCCATTTGCTAATCCCCTTAAGAATGGCTTTAATATAAAAATGTAAAATGGACACCAGTGCTGGGAAGAAGTCTCATGAAATATAATAATAGGAGAAAGACTGCTGAAGAGAAAATGTTCTAGTTTATAGGAGACTAAAATATGAATCCTGGCTCTGCCACTGGGCATAGGAAAGTCTCTACTCACTTCTAAGCTAGACTTTTCTCATATCTATGACAATGATCTTTGAGTCACTAGGAATAATGGGGAGATTCCGGGCAACGTTTAAATAAATGTTTTCATTTCCGTGAAAGTCATCAGTCATATACTATGCTCTCTATTTCTTCTGTACATATTTCAAAGAGCACATTTCACTTTAGTACAGTTTATTTTGTGTAATTTAAAAAAAGTCAAGTAGCAAGACATGGCATCAGTTTTGTGTACATAATTAATACCAACATGCGTGTCTATTACATTAACTTCTCTACTAAAAGTTCAAGTCAACCCTTCACCATACATTTGTCCTCTGGACAGGATCTGTCTATAGCTCGCCTGACTTCTCTGCTAACCACAAAGTCCTATAGCCTAAAAGGTAATTATTCATTTAGTTTTGCCACACCCGCAGTGCTCAGACATCACTCTTGGCAATGCTTGGGGAGCTTGTGTAGTGCCTGATACTGAATCCAGGTTGGCCACTTGTATGGCAAGTGTTTTAACCACTGTACTATCTTTCTGGACCCCTAAAAGTTGTTTTTGTTTTATCTAGTTAATCTGTTTGTTTTATTTTATTTCATTTGGTTTGGGGGCCATATCTGACAATGCTCAGGGCTTACTCCTGAGGACCTCCTGTGGTCCTCGGGGGTGCTAGGGATCAAATCCTGGTTGCCAGCATGCAAGGCAAGTGCCTTAACTGATGTATTATCTTCCAATCTATATTAGTTATGTTTTCTCAGTTCCTACACATAAGTGAAATCATATGATGCTTGTCTCATTCCCTTTGCCTTATTATCCTAAACACAAGACCCTCTGTGTTGTTGAAAACGGCAAGGTTTCATATTTTATAAATTTCTCTAGCTGAGTAGTATTTAGTATTACTATAATAACATTCCATCCATTTATCTGTATCTTCTTGAGCATGTAGGCTGCTGTGGGGCGAGGGCTGGTGATTTTAAATCACAATTTTAAATAAACATGGGAGTGCATAAGTCTCTTCAAATAAGCGATTTTGAATTTTTCAGGTAAATGTCAATACGTGGGATAAAATGGGTTGCACAAAATTACTGCTTTTAATTTTTTGAGAAACTTTCATGTTGCTTTTCATAATGGCTATGACAGTGTAAATTCCACCACCAGTAAACAAGAATTCCCATCCATCCATATCCTCTCTAAATACTGTACAGCAGGGTACAGGATGCTTGGTTTGCTTGTGGTCAACCTGGGTTCATTTCTGGCTTCCCATATGGCCTGCTCAGCACTGCTAAGAGTGATTCCTGACTGCAGAACAGGAGCAAACCCTGAGCATCACCAGGCGTGGCCTGGAAGCCAAAGACAAATGTATTTTGGATGAAAGTCATTCTCAAAGGTGGGAGGTGACCTCATTTTGTCTTGATTTGCAATTTGCAATTCCCTAAATAGTAAGAGATGGGAGGCATGTTCTCACGAATCTATGGACTATATGTGTGTCTTTTTTAGAAGAAGTGTCTACTTAGATCTACTGATTGTTACTGGATTTTCCTAGCTCTGTATACTGTCGGGGAACACTGCTGGGGTCCCCCGACAGTGTCAGGACAGAGGTTCTCTTCTACCTCCGAGGACGCCGGAGAACAGATGAAAACTCACTTAATCCGGTGCAGTTCCAAAAAATGGCTTTTAATAGTACAAAAGCTCTTCCACAGCACTCCAATATAATGAACAAACTTTAGCTCTGGTCCGAACTTAAACCATACAAAGGGAGCCTAAGTCTCCTACCAAAGAGAGACGATCTCACCCGAGCTGAGTCCTACCCAGAAGGAGCAAAAAGGCCAAAGAGCAAAAGGCCAAAAGCCAAAAGCCAAAAGCCAAAAGCCAAAAGCCGCAGGGAGCCAAAAGCTGAAGGCTGAGGAGCCAAAAGGCAAAAGGTGAAGCGGCCTCAAGTCAGCCCCTTATATACACCAAAGTAATCCAATCGGGAGGGGCATGTCAACAAAGAACTCTAAACAGAGTGTAGTGCCACACCTTATTGCAGGTATAAACAAAGGTTATGCCAAGGACTAAGGAGATTATCTCTTATGTAAAACACTGGAGAGAGAGAGGGTTGATATAAAGTAATACATCTTAACTTCATGAGCTTCATGTAATCTAGATGGTACCCACCAAGGTCCTTCTTATTATTATCTGCACCAGGGTGATTCTGAGTATCTAGTTCTCGTACTGAAAGGGTCACTCTCGCCTGCTTAGAGCAAACTAGTATGATCCTTCCAATAATCTTCCTATAGTCTCAATGTAGCCAGGGTGGTAGTCTCCCTGGTAAATTCTAACTGTCCCACGCTGGGTGCAGTGGGTATAAAGAGGAGCTGTGCCCAATCTAGAAAACAAAGAAGTCTTAGTAGATGTATAAGTCAGAAGTTATTCAATCAAGGTGACTTCTGTAAGTGCCACACCCTCTAGCAGTGTTTACATAGAAGAGAGGTCTCATTAGAATGAACCTTGACTTAAGTAGATTAAGCTGGGAGTGGGCAAAACAACAAAACTCCCAGAATAGCTAAACCTGTCCTCCAACAGTATACATTTGAGCATCAAGCTCTTGTCAAACCTATGATATACGAGATATTTTCATTGACTCAACAGGATGTCTTTTAGTTTGACTGCAAGTTTCTTTCACTGTGTAGAAGCTTTTTGCTTTGATTCAAAATGGCTCTTGAGACCAATGAACGCATTGTCCATGTTTCTTCAATATATTTCATGGTTGAAGTCTTATGTTTATGCATTTAATCCATTTAACATTTTTCTTGTATATTGTTATATGGTGGTCCGCCATTTATTAAAGAGACTTTTCTTAGCTTCTTTGTTGTAAATTATTTTCCTATGTATATGTAGCTTTATTTCTGGACTCCAAATTTTGTCCTACTGATCTACCTGTCTGTTCTTATTCTAATCCACACTCGTAATAACTATTGATTGTGGCACAGTTGTTTTGCCATTTTGTGTCTTGTATTTTTTTCTAAAGGAGTGGATGTAGGGACCAAACCCAGCAGTACTCATGGGCTAAGCCTATCTTTGTGCTCAGGAACCAATCCTGGTAGTGTTCAGGCTCATATGTGGTACCCAAATCTGTCAGGATTCCAGGCAAGGCTGGTAGGTGCCTTAACCCCTGTACTATTTCTCTGGCCCCCTGGTGGTATAGTTTGAAATCTGGGAGCATGATGCCTCCAATTTTCTTTTTCCTCACAGGAATTTTTTTTTTTTGGTTGTGTGGGTCCTTTCAGAACTCCAAATAAATTTCACAATTTTAAAAATTCTATTTCTGTGAAAAGTGTCATCGATATTTTGTTGAAACTCTAGCAAATGACTAGATTATTAATTAAATTTAATGGATAAAACAGCATAGAGTGTGAGGGAATAGACAGGTTTTTGAAGAGTCCTATTATGGGAAAACGCGGCCCTAACAGTAACACCTGCTCCAGGAAAGTCATGAGAGAAGCGTCAATGAACTCGGCCAACCACATCATTGCTGACTTTTTGAGAAGCTACCATAGCCAACCTTTGGGGACCAACCCCCAGTAAGTCAGCAGACATCAGTTTTGAAGCAAGATCATGACTACTTCATGTATGCTTAGATGCTGGGTAACATTTTTAGCAATAAAATATTTTTAAATGGAAGTATTTATTAATATATGTTTTTAAGACATAATGTGTACTTAACATATTATAGTTAGTTTAAGAAATTGTCTCATTATCTTTAAAACAGGGATAATAATACCTGTCCGACAACACCGGGGCTAGTGTAATGAACAAATGGGTTGATATTTTTGAAACTGTCTTAACGGTGCTAACAGAAATATGAGCCAAAGTCATTTGTTCCCAAACATATTAAATTGAAAAAGAATCCAATGAATTTAAATTTAGCAATATATTTACCTCAACATAATTTAGATATCACTGTCTCATGGGTGATCAATACAAAAAAATTTAAGGGATAGTCAACATTATTTTTAATGCTACGATAAAAATTCCAGTGTTTACTTTTTTTTTATTGTGAGTTCTGCATCTGGCAGTGATTGGCCTGAAGGGATTCTGGGGCTTTTCAAAGTCACATCTAGAGATGCTCAAGTGTTGGATGACAGGCCCAGCTAGCTTGGGAGCTTTGCTGTTCTATCCACTCACAGCTTAATCTATTTACATGTTCTTAAGCCAAGGTTCATACTAGTGAGATCTCTCTTCTATGTAAACACTGATGGAGGGTGTAGCAGTTACAGAAGTCACCTTGACTCTGAATGAGTAACTCTGATTTATACATCTACTAAGACTTCTATGTTTGCTAGATTTGGCACAACTTCTCTTTATACCCACTGGACCCAGGGTGGGACAGTTACCAGGAGACTACCACCCTGGCTATGTTGAGACTATTGTTTAAGATTATAGGAAGGATCATACTAGTTTGCCCTCTATAATTCTTTGTTGACAAGACCCTGAAGTTAGGATTACTTTGGTGTATATAAGGGGACTGACTTGAGGTACTCTCCCCTTTTTTGGTAGGGCTCGCTCCTAGGGTGAGGTCCTCTCTTTGGTAGGACTCTCTCTCTGGTGGGATTCTCTTTTGGTAGGAGACTTGGGCTCTCGTATGGTCTAAGTTCTGACCAGAGCTAAGGTCTTCCATTACATTGGATTGTAGTGGTAGAGCTTTTGTACTATTAAAAGCCTTTTTGGAACTGCACCGACTCGTGAGTTTTCATCCTTCCTTGGCGGCCCGGAGGTAGAAGAGAACTTCTGGGGACCCTAGCGGCTCTCCAACACTCAAGGAACATGTACCATGTACCAGGGGTCAAACCCAGAGTAGCAACTGTCTTAAATATTGGTTTCAAATTAAATTTTGTTAAAAAAATAAAGAGAGAGACTCGCAGACATGGGGGCAGAGCTGCTACTGGCTCTCCCTGTGACCAGCCGCTCATGAGCCCGGGAGGGATGGTGGGTTCCTAGCCCTGGCCCACCATCCCAGCTGAGCCTCGCAACAAGCCAGACGACCCCCACTCCATGAGGGGCCTCCATTTTCCACATCCGACTTCTCTCTCGCCAGACCTCCACCCAGCAGACCAGCCTATCAGCGCCCGGCTCATCGAAGTTCCACCCTGCAGAAGTCTTTCTTAAATCCCGGCTCAGGTATGCCGGTCCAGAGACTCGCAGACATAGGGCAGAGCTGCTACTGGCTCTCCCTGTGACCAGCCGCTCACGAGCCCGGGAGGGGATGGTGGGTTCTAGCCCTGGCCCACCATCCCAGCTGAGCCTCGCAACAAGCCAGAAGACCCCCCACTCCATGAGGGCCTCCATTTTCCACATCGGACTTCTCTCTCGCCAGACCCCCACCCAGCAGACCAGCCTATCAGCGCCTGGCTCATCGAGTTCCACCCTGCAGAAGTCTTTCTTAAATCCGGCTCAGGTATGCCGGTCCAGAGACTCGCAGACATGGGGCAGAGCTGCTACTGGCTCTCCCTGTGACCAGCCGCTCACGAGGCGCCCGGGAGGGATGGTAGGTTCTAGCCCTTGCCCACCATCCCAGCAGAGCCTCACAACAAGCCAGACGACCCCCACTCCATGAGGGGCCTCCATTTTCCACATCCGAACTTCTCTCTCGTCAGACCCCCCACCCAGCAGACCAGCCTATCAGCGTCGCGTGGTTCATCAATAAATGCTGGACTTAGAGATGCCTACAATAGTATGCTACCTGCACGGCAGAGCCTGGCAAGCTACCCGTGTTGTATTTGATATGCCAAATACCAGTAACAATTATAGACCTCATTCCGGAATGGATTGAGGCTCTTTATGTTCCTGGAGCAAGCAGATGCCTTGGGCTCTACTAGCATGAGACAGGACATATGGAGATGTTACTGGGGCCCGCTCGAGCAAATCGATGATGAACGGGAAGACAGTGATACAGTGATACAGACAGTGATTAAAAAAATAAATAATGTTAAACATTATTTCTTAAGTATATTAGCTACATTTCAAACTTGTAGCTATAAATGGCTCATGGGCAGACCAAATTGGGCAGTGCCATTGCACAATATGAATCTCTGCATACCTAACATCTCCTGTGAAAATTTGTAAGTCTCAGTTGAACATTTGTTGGATGACAGATTTAGCTAGTTTGGGAGCTTTGCTGTTTTGCCCACTCACAGCTTAATCTACTTAAGCCAAGGTTCATTCTTTGTATCTACTTTTTTTTTCTTTTTTGGGTCACACCCGGCAATGCTCAGGGGTTTCTCCTGGCTCTGCCTCAGGAATTACTCCTGGCGGTGCTCAGGGAACCATATGGGATGCCCTGGATCGAACCCGGGCCAGTATTGGCTGGCTGCGTGCAAGGCAAATGCCCTACCTGCTGGACTATGGCTCTGGCCCCAAGCCAAGGTTCATTTGAATGAGATCTCTCTTCTATGTAAACACTGCTAGAGGGTTACAGAAGTCACCTTGACTCTGAATAACTTCTGACTTATACATCTACTAAGACTTCTATGTTTTCTAGATTGGGCACAGCTCCTTTTATACCCACTGCACCCAGCGTGGGGCAGTTAGAATTTACCAGAAGACTACCACCCTGGCTATGTTGAGACTATAGGAGATTATAGGAAGGATCATACTAGTTTGCACTCAAGCAAGCTAATGTGACCTTTCAGTATACATAGAACAAGATACTCAAAATCACCCTGGTGCAGATAATAAATAAGGACCTTGTGGGTACCATCTAGATTACATGAAACTCATGAAATTAAGATGTATTACTTATATCAACTCTCTCTCTCTCTCTCTCTCTCTCTCTCTCTCTCCAGTGTTTTACATAAGAGATAATCTCGGTAGAAGGGATTAGTCCTTGGTGTAACCTTTGTTTATACTTCTAATAGGGTGTGGCACAGCCCTTCTACAATCTGTTTAGGGTTCTTTGCTGACAGGACCCTGCCTGGATTACTTTTGGACTTGAGGTCCCTTCGCCTTTCCCCACTTCATTTTGGGTAGGACTCCTCTCAGGTGAGAACCTCTCTCTTTGGTGGGAGACTTAGGCTCTTTTGTATGGTCTAAGTTCTGACCAGAGCTAGAGTTCCTTCATTATATTGGAGTGCTGTGGAAGAGCTTTTGTACCATTAAAAGCCTTTTTGGAACTGCACTGGACTCGTGAGTTTTCATCTGTTCCCCAGCGTTCTCGGAGGTAGAAGAGAACTTCTGTCCTGACACTGTCAGGGACCCCAGCAGCATCCCCGACAAACATTGTACTGTTTTGCTGGGCCAACATATGAAAGATATGCATTTCCCCTGCTTTAATGTGCAAGAGAATTTCCCAAGGGAAAACCTCCTTAGCTTTTCTATGTGTGGACAGCAGATTCCTTACGCTTCAGAAATCAGAAATTATTTAGTCTAAGCATCACTACACATTCTGGGAAATAAATATATCTCTAAGAGTGAGGGAAAAGCAACCAAAAATAGACTGTTTTCAAAGAGCTGAAAGATCGATTCCTGGTAGTAATGCTATCTGGAATACACGAGACATTAGCACAGGGAGCCCATGGCGAGGTCAGAGGCTATTCTGAGCCATGGAGAATCGGGTTCCCATGTGACTTCAGAGCATTACCAAGAGCAGACTCCAATTCCGGGTAAGGCCAAGCTCCTCGTCTCTCACTGAGGAGCATCGGTTGTCGGGGAATGCCTGCCGGGGTCCCCAACAGTGTCAGGACAGAGGTTCTCTTCTACCTCCGAGAACGCCGGGAGAACAGATGAAAACTCACGAGTCCGGTGCAGTTCCAAAAATGCCTTTTAATAGTACAAAAGCTCTTCCACAGCAATCCAATATAATGAACAAACTCTAGCTCTGGTCTGAATTTAGACCATACAAAAGAGTCTAAGTCTCCCACCAAAGAGAGAGGATCTCACCCGAGCTGAGTCCTACCCAGAAGAAGGAGCAAAAGACCAAAGAGCAAAAAGCCAAAAGGAAAAGGCCGAGGAGCCAAAAGCCACAGGAGCCAAAAAGCCGAAAGCTAAAAGGCCCCAAACCAAAAGGTAAAAGGTGAAGGGGCCTCAAGTCAGTCCCCTTATATACAGCAAAGTAATCCAACCGGGAGGGTCATGTCAACAAAAAACTCTAAACAGAGTGTAGTGCCACACCCTATTGCAGGTATAAACAAAGGTTATGCCAAGGTCTAATCCTTTCTACCAAGATTATCTCTTATGTAAAACACTGGAGAGAGGGGCTGGTATAAAGTAATACATCTTAACTTCATGAGCTTCATGTAATCTAGATGGTACCCACAAGGTCCTTCTTCTTATCTGCACCGGGGTGATTCTGAGTATCTTGTTCTTGTGTACTGAAAGGGTCACACTCACCTGCTTAGAGCAAACTAGTATGATCATTCCTATAGTCTTCCTATAGTCTCAGCGTAGCCAGAGTGGTAGTTTCCTGGTAAATTCTAACTGTCCCACGCTGGGTGCAGTGGGTATAAAGAGGAGCTGTGCCCAATCTAGAAAACATAGAAGTCTTAGTAGATGTATAATCCAGAAGTTATTCAATCAAGGTGACTTCTGTAACTGCCACACCCTCTAGCAGTGTTTACATAGAAGAGAGGTCTCATTAGAATGAACCTTGACTTAAATAGATTAAGCTGGGAGTGGGCAAAACAACGAAATTCCCAGAATAGCTAAACCTGTCCTCCAACAATCGGTCACCTCACACATCTGGGATCTGCTGAATGAAGTAAGCCAGGACACTGGGAGAGCGACAAAGGGTCCTCTGACCCGAGCGCTTTTCTAAATGCTATCCTATAATGCATTATTTCCCTTCTTCTTCAGTATAGCAAAAGAGATACTCAACATTTTCTCTTTGCTTTTCTAGAGGGCCTTTGTCCAAAATCGCTTGTATTTGGTCAGCTTGGACATTCTGATGGACATCATGTCCCAGATGGTGTTCTAAACACTTTACTTATATGAATCAATATAATTAGTACATGGCTTCTGCGGTTGATATCATTATAATTGTCACATCACAGAGGAGGAACTGAGCTAGAAAGTGGTTCTAAGGTCATGCTCTGATAGGTGAGAGGGGTGGGAAGTGAGCCTTGACTACTCAATGTTTGAGCCTCCCTCTACTGGACATTAAACCAGTCTGGGTGACCTGGCTTATTGCAGAACGCTGAATGGTACACTCAGTCACTAGAAATTTAGATGTTCCTTCCCTGGTTAGCCAGTGATTTTGGAAACCTACTGGATTCTATGGCTTCACTCCATCCCCCCTGAGATGTCTTCCATCCTACAGTCTTGATCAAAATTCCATTCACCCTTCAAGTTTCAGCTCACACTCAACCCCCTCGCTGGTTTTTCTGAATCCCCAGAGTCAAACTAAATTTTCCTTTTCATCTTCCCTAATTTTCACTGTTGAGCCTTGAATTCAGTAGTTTTCTATAGCTGCAATGAATTCCACACTTGCGTCTCTCCTAGGGCTTTCAGCCTCTAGGGACGGCTTATGCATTTTAAGGTATTGAATCCCTCTTGCACTGAGCATGGAGCCTTCTGCCTTCTAGCAGTTAGTAAATATTCATTACTAATTCATTTCTACTTGTGTGTTTCTAATTTGAATGGAAATATAACATACTGGGAATTTCAGGGAAGTTAATTTCAAGAAATTCATATTTTATACTTCCTTATGTCACCAAGTAGCTATATACATGTGAACATTTTATTTCGCCCTCTTTTGGTCTTAAGTTGTCCGGTCTATAATTGGATGAGATCATCTCTAAGACCTCATGACATTTATGGAACAGGCTATTATTTGCTCTGAATTTATGTACACAAAAGGTTTTTTTTAACAAGTCCCTCAAGGGTGTTTCATATATTCTAAGTTCACTGCTGGGGCGAGACACTCCTAAATAGACATGTTAAGAGAGGGTCAGCAGAAGCAGGCCCTTGAGACAGGCTGATGTTCATGGTGGTGCTTTCAAATTTCAGCCCGGTTAAAGGTCTAGCTCTCTAAGGGAAGGATCAACATAAGGTGGCAAATACAGTAGAATACAACTTTAGGAAGTGGGAAAGATGGCTCTATGTGTGCAGTGAGTAATGAGAGAGAGAGAAAGAGAGAGAGCATATGTTTGCTGTGGTGGATATCTAGCTAGACTTTCGTTCTGAACAAATGGGAGAGTGTGTAAATAACACAGACACATGAAAAACAGTCTGCAAAAACTATGCAGTGCTGGTGAAGATGTGGGGAAATTGGACCACTTTCATACCCTTGGTGAAAATGTAATACTACTTTTAATGCAAATCAGGGTGGAGGTTCTTAAAAAAACAAACAAACAACTATCATATAATCCTACACCTTCACTTCTGGACATACAGCCTAAAAATTGAAAAAGATCTTATAGAGAGGATTTTCAAGGAAATCCATTCTTGGATTTCAAGAAGCACTGTTGACAATAGGCAAGATTTGAAAACAACCCAAATGTCCACTGGCAGGTATGTAGATAAAGGAAACTATGGTCTGAATACACAATGAAATACTATTTCATTTTGCGTTTTTTAAAAAAGGAAATCCTGAGTAATAATACAGTGGGTATGGCACCTGCCATGTATATGGGTGACCTGGGTTCAATCCCCATGGGAATATGGTCCCTAAGCCCAGCCAGGAGTGATCTCTGAGCACCCAAATAAAAAATAAACAAACAAATAAATAAAATTAAAAGGAAATCCTGCCATTTAGCAAAAATCATGGGCAAAATTAAAGGGCATTGTGCTAAATGAAGCAAGCAGCCACTGGAGGACAGACATCGTATAAGAAGGCTTATATGAGGGCCTTAAAACCATCAAGCTCATAGAAACAGATAAAATGGTGGTCACCAAGGGTGGTGACATGTTAGTTATTCAGATACAGGTGCAGATACCACAGATATTGGTATACTCTGGGGTATACTAGTAGGATTATATTACTACTGAATAACCAAACTCGAGTAGTACTTCACAGTGAACTTAAAGGGTATCAGCTACGCAGGTCTCAAGTTCAGTTTTCTTACCCCCAAACCAAAGTTGCATGTGGGAACTTTCAGAGATGGTGAAGCTGGTGATGGTTTCAATGTCTTATAATCTCCGATTCTGTACTCTGTAAATGTGCATGTTAGGGTATTTGTAGCTCAAAAAAGAAAGTAAGTGAAACATAAAAAGCAACATCTAATCTTTCCAAAGAATAAAAACAATTTCAATCTATAAAGAAAAGTGGTCTGGCTAGATACCTTACTTAGAGTTACATTTAATTTTAAGAGCAAATCAGAGAGTCAGAAGGCACAAAATAGCAGATTTACTATTTGGTTGGGTCAATGCATCTCAAAGTTCCCACGTGTAATACATATTTTTATGCTATATTAGTTTATATGTTATTTGAATTCCAGGTTATAATGTACTGGACTAGATGTTTAAAAGCCTATGTGCATTACTGCTTAGTGATTTATCCTAATTATCAGAACCAGACATCAGAGGTGGTTCTCACCATTCTCTCTCCATCAGACAAAGCATCACCAAGAAGATTCCATTTCTGTTTTATTTTCATTGCCCACCCTGTAAACGTCTGAGGGAAGAAACTCCAGTTTTTCCTCAGGAGCCTCCATCCCAGTCTGTGCTCAGGCCGCTGGGAAGGCGGAATTTGGGTTCTAGCTTGCTGCATCTTGGTTCGCGTCTAGACCATGCAGAGACATATTCAATATAATTTGAGAGCCTTTGAGACTTTGTGCAATCTCTGGAACAGATGGCTTCCCTACGGGGGCTATCAACAACAGAATGCAGGGCTGTGTCCATCATCCCCATTGCAAAATGCCTGGTTCTACCTGTTGGGAATCAACTCAACATTGACTGAAATCAATGGAGAAAAATAGAACACATGAGGAAACAGGTGATGGGTAACACCCGAAAGTTGAAAAGTGAAAGCAGGGGCCAAAGTGTTAGTCCAGCGGGTAGGGCGTTTGCTTTGCATACAGCTGACCCAGGTTCGATCCCTAGCATCCCATATGGTCCCTCAGCACCACCAGAGTGGGGGGAGTGGTGCTCAGATGGTTATTCCTGAGCTAAGAGCCAGGAATAACCCCCTGAGCATCATGGGGTGTGACCCAAAAAGCAAAAAAAAAAAAAAAAAGAAAGAAAAAGAAAGAAAAAGTGAAAGCATTACCTCAGTGGACCAGAGCTAGCTAGGACTTGGCCATTCTGCTAACAGGTAAAGACCCCAGCTGAAAAAGCAGGGAGGAGTGTTGGGTGACACACCCTGCTTTAAGCACCAGCTACTCTTAGCTTGCAGCCCCTCCCAGCTTAGTTAGGGAGGCTTTGAATCAGCTCCCCACCTGAAGTGCTGCATTTTAATAGAGTCATTACCTTACTTCGTCTCTAGATAGCCCAGCCCACAATGGGCCGGGCTGGGATGTTTTGGTAGATTTTTATCTATAAAATAAGCAGGGAGAAAGGAGAAGGGCCCTTTTGCCATTTTGGTTTCCCTTGGCTTCTGCCTCTCCCTTCTCTGTTGGGCTTCAACACGTGGTGGCAGTCATCTTGGCCTACATGTGACCAGGGTCCAGCTGGGAACCCAAAATCCGGGGTTTTTCCTGTTCTTGGATTGTATATCAGTACCTGTGATAGTAAAACCTTTTTTATCTATCTATCTATCTATCTATCTATCTATCTATCTATCTATCTATCTATCTATCTATCTATCTATCTATCTATCTATCTATCTATCTATCTATCTATCTATCTATCCATCCATCCATCCATCCATCCATCCATCCATCCATCCATCGATCCACTTATTTATTTATTTATTTAACCCATCCATCCTTTCATTCATTCATTCATTTATTCTTTTGGGGTAAAAAAGCAATGCTCAGGGGTAACTCCCTGGCTCTGCACTTAGGAATTACTCCTGCTGGTTCTCGGCACCATATGGGATGCCGAGGATTGAAGCCAGGTTAGCTGCATGCAAGGCCCCACCCACTGGCCCCTGGCTCCTGTAAGCCTTCTTTTTTTTTTTTTTTTTTTTTGCTTTTTGGGTCACACCTGGTAATGCTCAGGGGTTTCTCCTGGCTCTGCACTCAGGAATTACTCTTGGCAGTGCTCGGGGACCATATGGGATGCCGGGATCGAACCCGGCTGGCATGGGCTGGCCATGTGTAAGGCAAACGCCCTACCCACTGGGCTTTCGCCTCCGCCCCAGTAAAGCCTTTTTAAAACTGCGCCAGATTCCTGAGTTTTCATCCATTCCCTGCCAGCTTCCGAGGTAGAAGAGAACTCGCTTCCTGATATTGTTGGGGACCCTAGTGGCTCCCCAACAGAGGAGGAGTTGGAGCAATAGGCCATTGGGGACGGCTTTTTCCTTGCACACGCTTGACCTAGGTTTGATCCTCAGCATCCCATATGGTTCCCTGAGCATCATCAGGAGTAATTCCTGAGTGCAGAGCTAGGAGTAATCTCTGAGCATCATGGATTACTGATGCTCAGTTATTACATCAGTGATTATATCAGGTGTGACCCAAAAAACAAAATAAATAGACTCTCCCTATGCTTTAAAAAAAACGAAAAGAAAGAGCGTGGGGGATTGGCACCCAGAAGTTTGTCAAAAGTTCCTGGATTGGGCAGATGTCTTGGGGAAGGCTACTGATTACAAAGTAAGAGGCAGCTGATAAATTACACAGAACGAATATAATCAAAACTGAGGTATAAAGCTTAAGCCTTGATATGCAATATATTAAGAATCCAAGGGAAAGCTCCAGAATGATTGCTTAAGCTTCCTACTATAAACGATGACTTGAGGCACATACTAAAAAAGATGTTTTCAAACTCTCATTAACAATACCTACTTTTGTTTCTTTTTAGGCCATGAGTTACTTGAACAAAGCTGCCTTCCTGTTTTAAACAGCACCAAGTAGAAAGAATAGTTAGCACTGACTGATGCCACAGCATCTGGGGCTAAAGGGAGCCCCCATGGCCCTCCACAGACTCCTCGAGCCTGCAGTAGGGTGAAGGGGTACTTCTGTCTCATTTACAAAAGGGGGGCGAGGACTCAAAATAAGACATGATTCAAGTAAGATCCCTTTGCGGCACACTGGTAGGCCCCAGTGGGCAAAGCCAGCTGACCCCACTTTTTCTTTTGTCTTTCTGTGCAGCTCCATTTGTGAGGGCAGCAAACAGTGGACATGGGCTGGGGACAGGCCCCCCACCCATGAGCCCCTGCTCCCAACCCCCAATCACCTGGCATCTATAGCAGATGCAAGAATGTTTCTCTGAGGAGGGTTAAGGCAGCTTCAGGGAGAGTCAGGTTCCCTTTCCAGACGAGCACACTGGGATCTTTGTGCCCAAATGGGTCACATTTCCTCATGTTTATTGAATTCTCTCAATCACATACTTGATCTCTGGGTCCCAGAGAGGGGACTTGCTGACTAAAGAAGCTGCAAGGTTGAACTTTTATTTACTTTTGACTTTTGATAAGAGAATCAAAAAGGAAGTTAACTTTTCACTCATTCTCATCTAAGAGCCATCAACAGAATCACGAATACTTTTCAAGTTCAAATGTGGAGGTACCTCCCTGAGGGAGTGGCAGCGAAGTCGTGGGGAGCACAGTTGCCCCCTTCTTTCCCTCTGCCGCGAGTAACTGGGACAACTTTTCTCCTCTCTGCTGGGTCAAAGGGCCGGCCTGGGACTCCGCCCCTCCTCCAGGTAAGCCTCCAGAGCTTCTGTTCCACTGGGCAGACTCCGGTATAGAGACTTTTTGTCTCGCCACAGAAGAGACTCTCAGGAGAGTCTGCTAAGGTCCATTTTTCGGTTGAAATTCTGGAGAACAGCATCTCCTGAGAGGCCAGCTTTGCTGCTTCAGCTTCTCTCCCTGCAAACTGACCGCCCTGTCTTAACTGTTAATCACTCGGTTGGCTCCAATCAACTTGTTTCTAAACTCCTTTGAAATAAGCTTGGGTGAGCTGAGCTTCTACAATGCTAGGAGGCTCTAACTCCTGATTCACTAGGAGGCTTTAAAACGCTTGTGTTTGAGAAAATCTGCTAAGGGTGATTCTATTCTGACAGTAGATGGGGGCAAAGGCTGCTTGTGAGTCACCAACACGGCGTTTTGCATCTACTCCTATCCTGTTGCGCAGATCGACAAGGCTCCACCCCCACCTTTACCCAACAGAGGTGATAAAGCAATACCATGGGAGAACCACTTTTCTCCAGGCATGTACCTGTAGGAGGCATTCCTGACATTACTCTCAGCTACCTTGGTGAACTCTTGGACCATGTGAAAAATATTTTATCATCCAATTGTATTGCTGAGACTTTTGCTTCTGTTTCCTCCAGCTAGTGCTAAATCTCCTGGAGAATGTGGCTTGGGAGGAGGAGTTACTTCATCTTCCTAACTACCCACGTGTTGTCTGGAGTCCATGAGGCTAATAGAATCTACTTGAGTTTGTCTGAAAATTTCATTGAGGGGATGTAACTTTTGTCTCGAAATCCAGGATGGTCACCTCAATGAATGACCTTATCTAACTTCCTCATTACAGAATACTCACTTGTTTAGCTAATATTTATTCGTGATCTCAGTGCAAGGGATTAGGTGTCCAAGGATGAATAAGAGAAATACATTCCCTTCATACCTCTGGAGTATAGAATCAAATTTAAAGATTATCACTCAAGAAATATGTTATCTTGAGATATAGAGGACTATGGGAAATGTATTCAAGGAGACTTGACCGGGGATGCAATGGGTCAGGAATGGTCTCCCTGACAAAGTTCCATATGACATGAAACCTATAGGGAAAGTAGGAACAAAGTAGAGTCCAAGGAGAGAGGAGTAGCAAGAGTGACCACTTGAAGGGAAAAGAGAGGTATGGTATGTCCTAGATAACAGATCACTATGGAAGGAATAGGGTTTTTTTGTTCGACTTTTGGTTGGGGACCATACCCAGCAGTGCTCAGAGATCATTCATGGTGAGGCTTGGGGACCTTAAGGGATGCTGGGCATTGAACCCAGTCTGCCACTTGCCAGTCTAGTGCTCAAGCCACTGTACTCTCTCTCCAGCCTCAAGATGGTATATTTTAATAGTGTCAGTTTAGCATTTTATGTTAAATTAATGCTAAAATTATTTTAACTTTCATAAAATATTTAATAAAAATTATTATAAAATATTTCAAGCCCAGGTATGCCTGATCCAGAGACTCAGAGACATGGGGGTAGAGCTGCTACCGGCTCTCCTCTGTGCCCAGCTGATCATGAGGCGCCCAGGAGAGAAGGCGGATTCTAGCCCTTGCCTGCCATCCCAGAAGAGCCTCGCAAGAAGCCAGAGGAACCCCCACACCATGAGGGCCGCCATTTTCAACATCTGGACTCCACAGCTCATCAGAGCTCCTCCCAGCAGAAAAGCTGATCTTTCCCCATCTTTGCGGCCACGGGCTTCATCAATAAATGCATGAGATGAGAGGCTACTACAAGAGTATCCCACCCACACAGCAGAGCCTGGAAAGCTACCTGTGTCGAATTTGATATGCCAAAACCCAGTAACAGACCCATTCTCATGACCTAAGGATGTTTGAGGTTCTTCATGTACCTGGAGCGAGCAGATGCCCTTGGGCTACACTAGCATTCGACAGGATGTATGGAGATGTTACTGGTGCCTGCCTGAGCAAATCGATGGGAAGACAAGTGATACAAGTGATAAAATAATTCTAGCATTAATTTAATACAAAATTAATCATTATTTCATTATTAGGTTAAATAATGACAAGCCATTAGCCTCAGCCAACATGTAAAGCTGATGGTATATCATTATTTTACTTTCACAAATGTATGATGAGGAATCTGAGAAATCAGAGGAGTTAAGCAACTTCCCCCAGGTCACACAGTACCGCACTTCCAAAGACAGCAAAAGGAAGAGCAAGGAGAATCAGAGCCCAGTGCTTGGAGCTAGATCATGCTAATACAGGTCCCGCACAGCACAGACCTCTAACTATCAGCTTCAACATCTGCCTTTATGTAGAAGGTGAAGGAACTGAGAGTCTAGTTCTAGGCCAGTCACGGGGGGACAAAAGCAGGCCATAAAATGAGTCCTCAGAGAACTGATGCTGTCCTGATCACTGTGAAGGAAAGACGCAACAGTAGGGAGATGGCCAGCTGCAAGGAGCTTGGGGAAGCTGGACTAAAGTGGCCAGGGTGGAAACCATTAGAATCCAGATCTGCAAAAGCCATGACTACAGCTACTGTCTGGCCACAGCTACTGTCCATTCCTTTTGCTGGGGATGAGGTGCGGGCACCATCAGCTGTGCTCAGGAAACTCTACAGTGCCAGGGCTCTAATCTAGGATGCCCACAGGCAAAGCAATGTATAGGCCACTTGAGTCATCTCTTTGGCTATCCCATTTTTTTGTTGTTGTCGGGGATGCCGCGGGGGTCCCCCACAGTGTCAGGACAGAAGTTCTCTTCTACCTCCAAGGATGCTGAGGGAACAGATGAAAACTTACGAGTCTGGGCAGTTCCAAAAAATGTTTTTTAATAGTACAAAAGTTCTTCCACAGCAATCCAATAAAATGAAAGAACTCTAGCCCTGGTCCAAACTTAGACCATACAAAAGAGCCTAAGTCTCCCACCAAAGAGAGAGTATCTCACCGGAGAGGAGTCCTACCCAAAAGAAGGAGCAAAAGGCCAAAAGTGAAGGGGCCTCAAGTCAGTCCCCTTATATACACCAAAGTAATCCAGGGAGGGTCAGGGAGGTGACAGAGAGGGGTCAACAAAGAACCCTAAATAGATTGTAGAAGAGTGGTGCCACACCCTATTACAGGTATAAACAAAGATTATGGCAAGGACTAATTCCTTCTACCAAGATTATCTCTTATGTAAAACACTGGAGAGAGAGAGCAGAGAGGGCTGATATAAAGTAATACATCTTAATTTCATGGGCTTCATGTAATCTAGATGGTACCCACAAGGACCTTCTTATTTATTATCTGCACCAGGGTGATTCTGAGGATCTTGTTCTCCGTATCTGAAAGGGTCACACTCGCCTGCTTGAGAGCAAATTAGTATGATCCTTCCTATAATCTTCCTATAGTCTCAACGTAGCGAGGGTGGTAGTCTCCTGGTAAATTCTAACTGTCCCATGCTGGGTGCAGTGGATATAAAGAGGAGCTGTGCCCAATCTAGAAAACATAGAAGTCTTAGTAGATGTATAAGTCAGAAGTTATTCAGTCAAGGTGACTTCTGTAACTGCCACACCCTCTAGCAGTGTTTACATAGAAGAGAGATCTCATTAGAATGAGCCTTGGCTTAAGTAGATTAAGCTGTGAGTGGGCAAAACACTAAAGCTCCCAGATTAGCTAAATCTGTCATCCAACAGTTGTTGCTATCATTAGTACACACCTAACAAGGTTGTCTTGCCTTGATTTCTGCTAGGAGGACCTGTGAATCAGATCCCTCAAAGTAGAAGCCAACTGAGTAAGAAAACAGGAGTGGGAACTCCACCACCATGGGTCGTGTTGAAGAAGTGAACCCCCTTGGCAGCACAGTTATTCTGAGAGCTAATGGGGCGAAGCTTAGGTGAGGGAAAACAGGGATGGGAGATACAGCATCTGATTGTTCCAAATATATCAATTTGGGATTTTTTAAGGGGGGTAGTTTTCCCCCCTTAGAGATAATGCAAAGCCACTGGTGGTTACTATGTAGGAAAGAAAGACAGCTTTCTTCCAGATGTGTTTGGCAGCTGTGCGGAAAGAAGCAGACACAATGTCCATTGTGTTGGTGGAGAAGACTCAGGAACAGAGGAGCAAGTAGGAAAGTCACTAACTCTTGGGCCGGAGAGAGAGTACACTGGGTAGGGAGCTTGTCTTGCATGTGGTCAACCAGATTTAATCCCTGGAATCCCATTTAGTCGCCAGGAGTATTTTCTACATGCAGAGCCAGGACTAAGCCCTGAACACTGCTGGGTGTGATCCCCCAAGCAAAAACAAAATAAGCAAACAAATGAAAAATCACTTGCTCTTATTACCCTGAATGAGCCTTAAAATGAAATACTAGGATTAGTTTCCACCCTCACTCCTGAAGACAGGGTTCAACTATTTTCTCAGGCCTCCAAAAGTAGGGTTTCTGAGTGCTCTGACCAGTGAGATCAACCCCAAACTACCTTTAAACCTGGCAGCTCTTCAGGCAGAAACAAACATATTATTCACCAGATCTGGGCTGAACAGAGGGAAGAAAGAAGTGAATGTAATTTGAGGCGATGGTCCTTAATTAAAGGAAGGGCTTGGAAAATCTCAATGGCGGCCTTGTTTGGGCTGGCTCCCCACTCCCCATTCCATTGAACCTATCCTTCCTGATCCTCTTCTTTATCACATTTGGCTTTTACCAGCTACATTTTTCCTTAATCTGCAGTGGGATGCTGTGTCAGGTGGCTTCTAATCCAGAATCAGGCTGTGTGGTGTACCTTACCGCCACAGCGGGCACAGGAAGGGGCTGTGGGGTTGTGAATGTGGCCACTGTGTGGCTGTCCTGAGTTCTCAGGGTGACAGTGCAGTGTGGTGGGACTTGGGTGCAGCTCTGAGGGAGATACAAGGTGGGTTTCCTTTCCTTTCTTCCTGGGTAATGCCATTTGGGACCTCTCCCGAAGTATCCTCCCTAGAGTGCTCTTGCCCACACCCCGCTGAGCATTTTTTACAGTTAACCCATCATCGCTCTCGTGAGGGGATGATGAGTGTTCTTTAAGGTGTGTGGGGAGGGGCTCCAGCGTGAGTACTCCCCTACTGCCCACCAAACCCAGGAAGAAGGGGCTTGAAATTTGACCAAAAGTCTGTGCTGCCTGGTGGCTACTCACAGAGGTAAGGGGACGTGTGTGTCATCAGTTCTGTACACAGCACTTTTCATAGCATCAGAGAGTTTGGGAAATGGAAAGGACTTTAGAGATGGAAAACTTTATCTGTGTTATTTCAAGACATAAGACTGCAAGGGGAACAAGCCCAAAAGCCATAGGCAATCAGGAAGCAAAGACATGACAATACAGACTTCTCATGGAGAGTCCTGGGGGCAGGGCAGGAGAGGGAAAAAAAAAGCAAATTCCATATGATACCGCCAAATTAGTCCCCATTTTTCTTCCCCTGAAGGGTATGTAGACACTAATTGGGAAGTGTATTTGCAGCCTCCATTCATAAGAATATTATTCTGTGTGAAACCAGGAGTTAGGGACAAATATTATAGAAAATGCTGCCCACACCTCAGAGGTGGGTAAGGACCCACTAAAGCAAACAAACAGGGAAGAAACAACCAAACTCCTAGAGTCCGTAGCAGCCGTGAGGGAACGGTAGAAGGGTCCTGCTGGAGGTGGGCAGGCGTAGCACACTGGTGGTGGTACGACAGGCCTTGCATATGGAGAAGTGACGCGTACCCCTAAGACGCCATCATACTGTTAGCTAGTGATAAGTCAATTATTAAAATACGGGTTTACACACTCTAGTTTTGTGCTGTCTGTGTCCCTTCCCAACCCAAGGCTCCTTCTAGAGAAAGAAAAATGGACATACAAGGTTGTTCACCACGAGTGGAGCAGCACACAGCAACTGACTTAAAAGGGATGGTCCAAGCCTGAACTTGGGACTCTGGAAGGCCGACAAGCACATGTCAATGGGGTAAAGGAACTTGGTGCTATTCAGAGACAGAGAAACGCAGGGAAGAGTGGACACAGCTCAGACTGTGGCCACCTCCACCACTGACTCTGGACCTCTTCATCCCCATGAAGACTGTGGGTTATACTTGCCTTAGAAGCACTGAGGAGACTGAGCAGTAATACAAAGCTTCTGGTTCCAAGAGACAATGACTCCCAGTAAGCAACACAGTACCAGCAGAACCAGACCAGAACAAACTCCCAGAAACTGGACGTGGATGGTAAGATCCCTAGGAGGCCGAGGAAGAGGCGGGGAGTGGCAGCCCCGTGGGGTTTCAGTCCTTTATGAGAACTGGGCAGCATTGCTGGGTGGGTGGGAACAGGTGGAGTCTGTGACCTCTGACCTTCTTAAAGCAAAGTGTCCCAGAGCTATGACAGCCCATGCCTCTCTCCTCCCCTCTGCCCCTGTGTCCTCCCCCACCTTCTCTGGACAGCACTCCGTACACTGAAATAATATTCACCCCCTGCTGTTCAAGTACCCCATTGCCCAGCCAGACTGGCCTGCTTGGGGGTTCCAGCATCCCTGCTCTGTGACTGCAAGGTCCTGATTCACGCGTCCATGTGAGAACAGTCCTGTTAATGTGGAGACTTGATCGTTGGTGGAATTTTCTTTTGTGTTAGTCCAAGAGCACTACCAGAACCAGTGCCGCCAATGTTATTGCCAACCAGGTCTCTCCTAGAGGGCGTCTGGATGAGAGGCTGGAGGCAAAGAGGAGAGAAGGTCATTGATCTTTAGTGAGGCTCTCAGGTAATTAGGGCCCCTCTGGAGGAAGAAGCACATGTGGATGGCTGGGGGTGCTCGTATTCTGTTCAGTAAAACAAACTGGTTTCTAACATAATGCAAGGTGCACTTTAAACAAAACATGAACATTAGCCACTCCACTTACCTTCCCCCTGGAGCTCACTCACCCGGGGAAGCCTGACAAATGATCACGTAAATATTATGCTTTTAAGAAGGTCTCTTACATCTCTCAGGGAGTCAATACAGTCCATTATGTCAGTTCCTATTCACTGGCTTCTTTCTCTGCTCTTTATATTTCCACTGAGTTGAAGCTTAAGCAAAACTCATGAAGGCCCAGAAAATTAGAATTATTGGAGACATATTAGTTATCTTTCCTCAAACCATCTCTCTCATTCTGTCTGCACTGGGCCTGGCAGATCAGCTCTTGCCTCTCCTGCCTTCTGGTCTACTCTTTGCAGGGTGAGATTCTCCTGAATCCAGTGCTTCCATTCCTCTTGGTTTGACACTATGTTTTTCTCCATTGGTTTTCCTTCCTATTACTGCTCTTTTTCTGAGGTGGGGGGGAGAAGCCTTAGGCACTGGGGTTAGGGGGTGGGAGAACAGGGCTGTTCTGTGGCCCCTGCCCTCACTTGAACCACGCTGTTTACATCTGATCCCCTGCAAATCCTGGCCACACTGTGACTGCTTCCAGACCAGTGAGGGAGTCACAGGAGAGGCGAGACAGGGGCCTACTGAGGTGGGCATAAACTGACTATGCTCTCAAGAATAAGGTGGGAGAGAAAGAAAAGAAGCTGGAGACAGAAAACAAGGGGAGAGAAAAGCTAGGGGGACTGGGGAGAGCTGGCATGCCGCAGTAACAATGACTAGGTATAAGTACCTGATGTTTACAGCAGGCAGCAAGACAGCAGAAGTCAGCGAATCTTAACTGTGTTCCTCTGTATGATTTTTCCAATTGCAAAATAGAATAAAAGATAATAAGAATAAAAGAATATGGGACCCAAGGGGAATTCAAACTTTGCCTTTCTCTACTCTACTATGGAGTGGCAGGAAGATAATACTTTTTAAAAAGATTTAAGCTCAAAGTATACACAGATATACGTCTGGGTAGATATATATATGTATATAAATCTATCACTTGATCACTTGATCACTTGAATCCCGTTATTCATCGATTTGCTCGGCGGGCGCCAGTAACATTTCCATTGGACCCTATCACGTGCCAATGTAGCCCAATGGCATTTATTTTCCTGTTTATATAAATCTATCATGAGCCTAAAAACTACACACACAAATGCTGCATCTACACAAAGAAAGAACAAAATTTACGGCAGTGTTATTGTTTCATTTCAACACATAATCTTAGATTTAAAGGGAAGATGCGATTGCTCAAGTCCAATGGTTGGAGTCTGGACAACCTTCCTTATTGCATTCAGTGTCACTATATGCAGCGATCTGCTCCCTTCACCGAGCACTCAGGTGTTCATAAAATTGTCTGTCTGAGGGTGCTGGAGGGTGAGCGCAGGGTCGTGCAACTATTTTTCCTCTATGAAGTGATGCAAAGTTTATTCTCCGTTTATACATCAGTCTACTCTCACCCAGGCAGGCCTCTTCATGTGTTGGGTGTGCAGAATTTCCCTAAATATGCGTGCACACACATGTCCACACACACATATAGACATGGAGAAGCACATACACAGAGTGTGCACACAGGCATTGTTTCCAGCCACGTCACGTTGAGCTCTTGCAAAGATGACGTGCTTTTCATCTCGCTTGTCCTCTGCATCAACTAAGTTTATGGAATGGAATATAGGACTTAAGTTATGGTCAGACCAGCACAACTTAGTGGGGTAGCTTTTGCCCCTCCCACTGAGCATCGTGTCCTGTTGAGATGAGGTCACATTCGCATTCTGAAATCCAGCTGACATACTCAACTCTTATTGAACCTGGCTTCACAAAGACCAACAGAGCCTATAGGTTCTCAGTATAAGTCAAGCATTTTAGAAGTATTCATTGAATAGGATTCTGTCTGCCTGGCCTTGTTCTGGCAGGATCTTTTATACTGTACTGGATTCTTTCTTCTGGGGTCCTTCTTCTTTGCTGTGTGACATTTGCAGGTTTAGAAGCATATTTTCTATTTTGCTCAAAATGAGTTGTTGAGTGCAAATAAATTAAAAATACCTTCACATTATGATGATGTTTTATTTAAAATATTGATTAGTCAGGAAGAATTATTTTTTGGAAGGAATATACCAAAATGTCAATAGCTCTTATCTTTGCATAGGATTAAATGATTTTCAACATTTGACAACATATTTCTACTGATCTAATTTTTTCTTTAAAAGAAGTTTATTTTTCATCTTTTGGCTTTGATCATGTAGAATCTTTGTCATTTCTATTGCCACACATTTTTGCTCTCCCATTTGATAGAAAGTTCCTTGAGGACAAGATAATCATCCCTCCTTCCGTGACTCCTTGTGGAAGCTGCACAGTGGCGGATCTACTCATTTGCCTTTAAACCAACCTGTCCTTCACCCAATACAGAAGATGTGGGTGCCTCTGGCTTTATTTACTTCTTGTGCATATCAATGTTTTAAGATGATGGGGCACAGGGTGCTTTATCTATGACCTACATATTTATTTATTTTTGTGACCTATATTTTTAAAAACAAATTGGACTGATTCATTTTACTAGCAAATAATTATTCACTAGGCTAACAAATTATTTAGTCAATTGAAAACTAATTATTTTGATTTACTTGGTTGGTTGATTATTGTACAATGTAAACATATATAATGGAATGATTTTGATGAATGAGGAATATAGGTGAGCCCCAATTGACTTGCTCTGTGTTAAAAATTCCTGTAAAGTCCATTTAACTTTCTATTCATTTGTGTGGCTTTGTATTATTTTCATGGGTGCTGGAAATGGAACCTGGGTCTCATACATACAAAACGAGGGCTCACTGGCTCAGCTACATCCCTGACCGAAAATTCCTACAAATGGGATGAAGACATGACTCTTGATTCCAACATACTTAGGACATTATTGGGGACAGGGATGGTAGGGGATATTTCACAGTGACTTCTGATTGGTTTATTTTGGGCGGGGGAAAGTCACACCTGACAATGCTCAGGAGTTACTCCTGGCTCTGAGCTCAGGAATTACACTTGGCAGAACTCAGGGGACCATATGGGATGTCAGGGATTGATCTAGGTCAGCTGCATGCAAGGTAAACGCCCTCTCTGCTGTGCTATCGCTCTGGCTCCTGCTGATTGATGTTTGGTATCATCTTAAGGCATCATCTCTTCTACACAGAACACTTGGTTCTGTGAGTTAGGGATACAGATAAGACTGGGGCCTCCAACTAGAACCATTATAAAGTAAGTAGAAATACATAGAGAGACAACTGGTTTCCAGTTTTTCTGTATCTTTTATATGCTACAAGTTTTCTTTCACGATCACGATCACGATCTTCCCGTTGATCATCTATGTGCTAGAGCGGGCACCAGTAATATCTCCATGTGTCCTGTCTCATGCCAGTAGAGCCGGGGCATAGGCTTGCTACAGGAACATAAAGAGCCTCAAACCATTATATTAGGTCATGGGAATGACCTAATGTAATTGTTACTGGAATTTGGCATATCAAATACAACACGAGAAGCTTGCCAGGCTTGCCGAGCGGGAGGCAAACTCTTTTGAAACACCTCCAAATAAAGCATTTATTGATGAACTGTCAGGCGGCGCGGCCGCGCGAGCCAGACTGTGATGGGCTGGTCTGCTGGGTGGAGTTCTGACGAGAGGGAGGGAAGTCCAAATGTGGAAAATGGCGGCGCCCGTGGAGTGAGGGTGGTGGTCTGGCTTGTTGTGAGGCTCTGCCGAGGTGGTGTTGTGAGCCTCTGCCGAGGCTCTACCAGTTCATACTGTTTAATAATTAAAAATAGACCATCCCACAGCTATCAGGTGGCAAAGTAAGAGCCAGGGCTGGATCACTATTCTAGCAATACATCTCACACTGAAAATCACCCTGGTACATTATAATAAAAAGAAATTGCTATGCATTTATACCATCAAAGTCACACACATGTAATGGAACTTAATCATCTCCTCAATACTTATCCACCCTATAAATACTCATATTTACTGGGCAAATATAGTATCCATATTTCATGAATAACCAAGTAGCATTTCCCCAAAAGAAATAAATTAGTTATTAACTGCTCCAGGGCCCATGCTGATCATGTAGATGAAAAGATGACCTAGCTGCCAGGTTGCAGCTCGACCTCCTGCTCTAGATCTTTCTGGAGATTACTGGTATAATTTTTCTTCTACCCAAAGTAAGTATTTGAGTGGATATTTCTGGATATCCCTGTTGATTAGTGGTCAACTCTGAAGACCTTGAAGTTAGAGGGAGAGAGCAGTTGGGTTAGGAGGCTTGGAGGAAATGTTCAGATAGTGCTGAGAGGCTACTCTGGTGGAAAGTGACACAATATGGCAAAATAAGAGAGCAATCCTCTGGACCTGCTGGTGGCTATACATACTGGACCTAGGAGACCAGGGCAGTATGTACTCTGAGGAACACACAAGGCATGAGGCTCAGTGGCTGGACTGGGCCCAGATAGGGATTTTCTATTTCTTAGTCGTAAAACAACGAAGCATGTAGCTGACATGGCAGTAGAGAAATCTATATATTTCACACATACCCAGTAACTTTGGAAAACATGATCTCTCTCTAGGCATATTTCAGGTTCATTCCATACTCAGGAATAGGCACATGCTCAGACTCAGAGAGGAGCAATGGACCTGATTGGATTTTCCTGCCACTTATTCCCTCCTTTATAGTCTCCAGAAAATTATTGGTGCAGATAATTTCAATGCCAGAAGTTTTCTTTAATTGAAAACTAACCATGACCAAGTACTTTTCCTGCTTGCTCTCCCTGGCACCCTATACTCTGGTGTCCCCAGTAGTCTGTAAAGGAACAGACCAGACTATGCCTCTTCTTCCTCCATTGTCCAGAGAACCCAGATTTCCCATTTTCCTTGGGTGTATAGGAACCATGGACCAAGCATTCACTTTGCCTTCAGTGACCACACACACAGGGTACATGGAAACCAGAACAAAGCAGAGCCCCCACATGCCCACAAAGTGCAAGTGCTACTAGGAGGTACAGCGAGATCATGAGCCTTCCTGGAGTTTGCGTTCAGCCTGCTTCAACCTAATGCTTCCCACTGCAGCTCTCTTCCTACCCTGCACCTCTTACACAAATCACCCAATCCTTGGTTTCACACCCACGCAGCAACAATGAGAACATTAATAACAGATTCTACCTCTTAAGAGTTCTTATGACAAATGAAAGAATTTGCCTAGTCAAAGTCAAAGAACTGACTTTCAATAAAAGACAACTTTGCACAGTGGGTCTGTCGTGGGGACATAGTAACTCTTCAGATCCCCAGTCACTCCGTTGGATAAATAGAAGCTTCGGCAGTGGCCTAATCCTAGACCTCCTGAATGTTAAATAGATCCCCGACTCTAGAATATTCTCCATGCCAGGTTGTGGAAAGGGCCAGTCAGTTATTTTCCAGGATGGTAGGATACCTATGGGGTGCCCGTTTGAAAGCCAAGATACTGAAATGAGGCCCAAAGGAGAAAAATCTGCTAATGAGCCCATCAAGATAAAGAGGTAAGAACGTCAGCTTCTGACCATCTGTCTTTCTCTGGCAGCTCCCGCTGTCCAGACTCCACCGCCCCGCCCCGCCCCGTGCCTCATCCAAAACTTGCCAATGCCATTGATTTGTATTAATCTGATTGAGCATTCATTACCCCAAGTACCAGCCTGTCACTGTTTGCTTAGCTTGCATGAAATCAGAGCTGCACAAAAATCAATGTGTGAAATCTGTGTATCAACATATAAGAAATGGAAAAGGTTTATGCTGGCAGATGCAGGTTTTTAGACAGATTAGAACTGACAAATTGGCCCGGTCCACGATGAATGCAATGATGAGATGCAGCGAAATGTCAAAGGTTTTGAAAATGGCACGCCGAGGAAGGAAATACATTGCTGACAGGAAGAAAAGGAGAAAGAAAGGACTGTTCATAAGAAAGGGCTTTGGGATTTGCACAGGCGCTGGCAACTTGTTCTGAAGGGTGGATTTTGTTTCCAGTGGGGCTGGCACAGCGTTATTGTCCCCTGAAAACCGATAAGAAACGCAAGGGGCTAGAGACTTGGCAAGGTACTGGTGCCTTGTGGCATGCCAGGCCAATGGCGGAGCCTTAGGTCTATTTTCCTCAACCACTGACCCTTCTGAAACTGAGAGGCAGAGAAAGAGAGAGAGAGAGAGTCCCATCTCTTGTTCTCTGCACAGAATCTCTCTATAAGAAATGATTGAAGAGGAAAACAAAGTTATGAAATTTGTCTACAAATGGATGGACATGGAGATTATCATGCTTAGTGAAATTAGTCAGAAGGAAAAGAACAGATGACTGCATTTGTGTAATATTAGTATCTACTAGTGTTCTACTAATTGTTGGGAATGGTAACACTGGACTAGAACTGAGCAATTGAATGTAGGTAAAGAGATATACATGATAACCTCTAAATGTATGTATCGCAAGCCACAATGTGTAAGAGAAGAGAGAGAGAGAGAGAGAGAGAGAGAGAGAGAGAGAGAAGTGCCTGCTATCAAGGCAGACTGAGGGTGAGAGGAGGAGGGCATCTGGGGACACTGGAGGTGGGAAACAGGCACTGGTGAAGGTTTGGGTGCTGCAATATTGTATGGGTGAAACCGACTGAACAGTTTTGTAAATGTCTATCTCATGGTGCTATAATAATAAAAAAAGAAAAAAGAAATGACTGAAGGCGCACAGATCATTACACATCCCCAACAGAACTCCACAACAGAATGATAAGGGCAGACCTGCCTGATTTGCACAACTAACTCAGCATGACAAGACACTGTGCGTTACAAGACATCGCACACTGGGGCAAACCATGCGCTCTCACGTTGGCTGAAGGGACAGCTTGGATGAAGACGATGCTACACTTCATAAGGAAAAGACCTTTCAGTTTGGCAGAAGCTGCATTCTAGGCACAAGACGCCAGGGTATTCCACAATTAGGAAAACCTTTGTTTGATTTTCATTTTCCACGCCCTCCCAGCACACTATCTTGTGGACATCTGCTTTCCACGCTGCTGGGTTCTGTATGCTTCAAGAAAGGCAACTTCCCTTTTCCCTAAATCATAGGTAAATATTCTGCTGAGAAAGAGAAAAGAATTCACTCCATGAAATATGAGAGAATGTTGTAGTGGAGATAGACCAAGTACTGAATCAAACTTGAATGTAAACCTCACTGTTATCACTCTCTGGTACGAGATTTCCCTAAAATATATTATTATTATTATTATATAATTATTATTATTATTAAGCCACTTTCTGAATCTGTAGAATAAAATTCAGTAGGAGTTGTGTGACTATTAGGCCTGAAGAGAAATGTGGAAAGAGCTAACTTTTGCCTAAAAATACAGACTGTCCATGCAGGTGTGTTCTTTGTGGGTAATTCATCATTATGAATGATTATCTGCTTTCCCACCTCAATCCATTCTGGTGACTACTACAGAAATGCTATTATTAGTAGTTTGTGATATAGTTATATATGCATGAGTATTTCCCAGCTCTAAAATCTTCATCTCTCAAAGCAATGGAGACATCACCAAATGAATAACATTGATCTTTGGCTGGCTGGCTTAATCGGTATGCCTATTGTCTGATACACCAGTGAGTCTTTCTTCCACTGCCCATTTGTTATTGCTACCTACTGTGCACAGTAAATCAACCCCAAAATCCAGTGATTCAAAACTTTAATGAACATTTAATTTTCTCACAAATGTGCAGTTTGAACTGGGAAAATTTGGAAGCCTCATCTCGACATCCTTGGGGGAAGGTCACCGGGACACAAGATGCTGAAGAATCTGTTTCCGGCATGATCACTCATTCATAAGCATGTGCTGGATGTTGGCAGGGAGTTGAGTGAAACTGGTGACTCAGGGCCTCAGCTCTGTCTCTCTGTCCATACATGGCCTGACCTTTCTCACAGCAAAATGGCTGTCTCTTTTTCTTTCTTCTTCTTTGTATTTTTTATTTTTGACTTTTTGGGTCACACCCAGGAATGTTCAGAGGTTACTCCTGGCTCTGCACTCAGGAATTACTCTTGGCAGTGGTCAGGGGACCATATAGGATGCTGGGGATCTAACCCAGGTTGGCCACATGCAAGGCAAATGCCCTCCTCGATGTATTATTGCCTCAGCCCCCAAATGACTGTTTCTCTTTTTTTCCTTTTTTTCTTTTTTGGGTCAACCTGGAAATGCTCAGGGACTATTTCTGGCTCTGCAATCAGGAATTACTCCTGGCTGTGCTCAGGGGACCATATGGGATACCAAGGGATCGAACCCAAGTCAGCCGTGTGCAAGGCAAACACCCTACCCACTGGACTATCGCTCCGGCCCCAAATGGCTCTCTCTCTAAGGAGAGAAAGAGGCAGGGAGAGGGCAGAGAGTAAGGGAAAGAAGTAAGAGCACATTGTGGCAGAGGAAGAAAGCGGATGAGGGGAAAAGAGAGAGGAGGACAGGCAGAGAAAGGGAAGGCACGGAGGAGGGAGAGAGACAAATACTCCAACATGGAGGTGTGTCACTTTAATGCCCAAGCAATGAAAGCCACGGAGTTTTATTTGTTATGTTTATTTGGGGCGGTCATAAAGGCCTTTCCAGGTTCACGGAAGGTGCCATAAGCTCTAGATGAAGAGTTAAATTTTTTTTAAAAAAAAAAGAAACATTTCTGGAGAACACACGGAATAGGACATATCATCATGGTCTTTTTTTGAAGGCCACACCCTGCTATACTCAGGGCTTGCTCCAGCACAGATTTTAAATAATGTGATCTTTCTCCCCCTTCACCTTGCACTGACATACCTTATCTCAAGGCCTGTTTGGGGGGATTCTCCGTCCAATGCAGACTGTGGATTTGGCTATGAGACCACCCCCCTCGGCATTGCGAACAATCCAGCCAAGACCAATGCAGGTTAGCGGCTTCATTCCTTGGCCACAGTGGCTGGTGGCACCAAAGTACAGAACAAACTTCCTACCACCTTTCAGGCTAGGCACCTTAAATCATTATCTTACTGGATAGAAATGCCTCCTTCTTTGGGGCCTGTTTAAACATTTTTAATCAGTGAAGTTATTTAGGTTACTTCTAGCATTTTGTCTAATCAGGCAGTTTAGTAATCCTAATAAGTATATACCTTTCAAATACTATTTTTACCTGGCAGATGAGTCACTTAACCTATCAGCAGGGAAGTTTTAAGAGCTGTAACTCATCTTTCCCCTACACTTGTAGGATCTTGGAGGGGTCATTTCTCTCACATATATCAGAAGCATCTGATCTCTGGCCAGCAAGTCAAATGATCAGATTCAAGTTTTTAAAGAATTTCTCCATACTGGGGCCAGAGAGACAGCATAGTGGGAGCATTTGTCTTGCATGCGGTTGACCCAGGTTCAATCCCCAGCACCCTATATGGTCCCCCAAATACCACCAGGATTAATTCCTGAGTGCAGAGCTAAGAGTCTGCCCTTAGCATTGCCGGGTATGACCCCAAAACTAAAAGCTCTCCACACTCAGATGAGTTCAATGTTACAGGACACTCGAGTTTTACTGGTGGTATTCTGAACCTATTTTCATTTAGGTTACAGATTTGCTTTAATGCTGGCATCTCCCCAGGTCTCCTATCTGTCAACTGTCCATACCCCTCGACAGTTGGCTATTTGACTGCCCCACAATGCATTTAAAAATCTGAAAGTCTGTGGAGACAGAGCTCGAGTATCCACATGAAAAGATTGACATATTTATGCCGGTGGGAGGCTGAGGGCACAAACATAATGCCCTCTCTTGTCTTCTTTACCAGCTCCAAGCCTGCTCTCAGATTCCTATGGCACTTTGGCTTCCTCCACGAAACCCTTCCTAATTTAACTCCATTCAGTCTCTTGGTGCTATTCACTCCCAAATCTGAACACTTACTCTTTAAACATTTATGGAGCTCTTCCTCTCTGTCAGACCCTATGCAAAGCACTTTGAGTTAATGATCTCATTTAATCCTCAAAATAACCCCGTGGGAAGGTTCTATTATTCTCATTTCCAACACAATGAAGTTACAGCTCACGGCTGAGGCCACCTGTCCTGTATCATACTGTCTGTGTCAGACCTGGGGCCTGAACTTGGTCTCATCTGTCTCTTCTGTGTCCCTGGACACCCGCAAAGAGAGATGCTACAAGGCTTTCTTGCTACTACCACCAACTCTAGTCTCCTGTGACCGATCTTTGCAGGTCTTCAGTTTTCAATGAGTCTTTGTGCCATTCCCAGATGTACCTGTCACCCTGTTCCTTCAAGTAAGGCTAAAAAAATACGGGAAATAGATAGTTCGGGGCCACAGTTTTAATGAATCCCAAGGAAAACTCTCAGAGATGGAAGTAATGAACCCCAAGTTCCCCCTAATTTGAGGACTAGTCTCAGTGTTTCCTGATTCCTCTCTGCAAAAACTTGATCCAGCTGAATCCATCTCATCTTTATAGTGATGGCTGTTCCTGAGTGGGCACATGAGACACCCACACAAGGCAACACAGCATAGAGATGCTTATCCCCCTTTTTTTAAATTGAATCACTGTGAGATAGTTACAAGGCTGTTCATGATCAGGTTTCAGTTACACAATGCTCCAACGCCCGTCCCTCCACCAGTGCACATTTCCCACCACCTCTGTCCCCCTTTTCCCTCCTGCTGTCCCTCCATCCTCCAGGCTGTTTCTATGGCAGGCCCTTTCCTTCTTTTCTCCCTCTCTCTCTGTCTCTCCCATTGGGCTTGAGGATTATTTAATACAGATACTGAGAAGGTGTCCATTCCTTTACCTACTTTCAGCACGTAGTTCTTATCCAGAGTGAACAGTTACAATGATTTTTTTGGTCATAATGGTACCTGAACTTTTTGAGGTAGGCCTCTTTCAGAGCCCTTTGCAGAGCCCTGTTTTCAGAGAGTGATCAGTTAGTTCCTTGGCTGATTTGAGAGTCCTGAGACTCAAACCGTGATCCCAAATAAGTACCTGATGTGGCAGTGAAGTAACTCCTCCAGGAGCCTGGGATTCAGGCCTGGATTCTTGCTCAGTGTCGGGAGCCAATCAGCAAATGCACAGAGTCATTTCCTCCCTGAACAATGGGAGTGTGGGATGGTGTGACTGGCATGGGGCCAGGCAGCTGTTCTTCCAATCCTTGGAGGATAGCAATGGTCTCCCGCTGCAGGGAGAGAGGTTTCAGTTAAACCTGAGGAAGTATTTCCTGAGTACAGGCACGGAGAGACTTTGGAATGTAAGGTTAAGGAAGGCTGGAATGTCCTTCTTTGGAAATGTTGAAAAAAAAATCAATTTGAATGTTATATTGCCTTGAGGCAGAAGAATGGATTCGTTCTTTGCAGGCCCAGAGTGAATTCTCAGGAAAGAGATCTGCTTCTCGTTCCTCACACCTTGTGTAATAGAAAACTTTTCAATGCTTACGGAAGTGACCCACGTATTATATGTCCTGATAATCATCCCCACACCTCTCTTCTCCCTGGAACACCTGGTCCAGCTCTTTATCAACACTGTTTCACACAGGGCTTGAACTTGTGTCCAGGGAGTTCTTCAGTTCTCAAGAGCAAGAGGCAACTCATAAGAAAAATTTGAGGAGATTAAATATTCCACAGCTGCCCCACACAAGGGCTGGAGGAGCTATTTTTTTACCACTTGTTTTTGTAGGTACCAGTGAACTGTGGCTTTTTTTTGGGGGGGGTGGAGGGTACTTTTTTGTGTCACAAACAGAGATGCTCAGGGGTTACTCCTAGCTCTGAACTTGGGAATTACTCCTGGTGGTGTTCGGGGAACCATATGGGATCACTGTCACTGTATCACTGTCTTCCCGTTGTTCATCGATTTGCTCGAGCGGGCCCCAGTAACATCTCCATATGTCCTGTCTCATGCTAGTAGAGCCCAAGGGCATCTGCTTGCTCCAGGAACATAAAGAGCCACAATCCATTCCGGAATGAGGTCTATAATTGTTACTGGTATTTGGCATATCAAATACAACACGGGTAGCTTGCCAGGCTCTGCCGTGCAGGTAGCATACTCTTGCAGTCATCTCTAAGTCCAGCATTTAATGATGAACCTTGCGGCCGCTTGGCGCGGTGTGAGCCGGACTGTGATAGGCTGGTCTGCTGGGTGGAGTTCTGGACGAGAGAGAAATCTGGATGTGGAAAATGGAGGCCCCTCCCAATGGGTTGGGGTCAGCATCCTGGCTTAAGATTGCAGCAGGCTCTGCTGGGCTGGCGGGCCAGGGCTAGAACGCTCCAATCTTCCCTGGGCCTTGTGAGCGGCTGGGCACAGGGAGAGCAAGTAGCAGCTCTGCCCCATGTCTGTCTCTGGATCAGCACACCTGGGCCGGATTAAAAAGACTGCAGCAGGGTGGATTTTGATGAGCCGGACTGTGATAGGCTGCTCTGCTGGGTGGAGTTCTGACCATATGGGATACCGGGATCAAACTGAGGTCAGCTGTGTGCAGCTGTGTGCAGTTGTGTGCAAACGTCCTCCCCACTGTGCTATGCTTTTTACTGGACAATTATGATCTTAAGCTTTCTCACCACTCAATCATCATCCAAAGAATACATAGCCTTAGGTTTGGGAGCAAAAAGTCACACAACTCTCTCCCTTTACAGTCTCAATCTTGCCTACAGAGAAGGTATTTAATTAAAATCCATTGGGAAAGAGTCCAAACAAAAGAGAGACAACAGTTTTGAGAAGTGAGGGATATGTGAGCTCTGGGCACATAAAGCTGTCATCTTTCGGAATCCTTGGCATTCCCAACACAATGGAGGAAGAGCAGGGCACATCTCCACAACGTGGCAAACATCCAAGGAAGCATGGAGCCCCACAGAGAAGCATGGAGAGCTGACTCACTTTTTTTTCTGGGTTTTCAATCTTATTAGTGTCTGAGTCACAATTAGTCAAGTGAGTGATATGAGCAATGTGTAGTACTACGATTTAAAATAAAACTCTTTGGGACGTAGCAAGAGTGCATTTTCTTTGAGCCCTAACCTCCCTTGTGGTTCCCCAAATGCTACAAGGAGTGATCTCTGAGTGCCAAGCCAGGAAAAGTCCTGAGCATGGCTGGGTGTGACCCCAAAACAAAAATAATACAACAAAACTTTCAGATTCCCCTGAAACAAGTTTAAATATTGTTTGAGTTCACAAACAGTACCAATCGCTTGGAATGTAAAAACAATAATAAAGCAGATATTTTTTATACCATGGGATTCATGAATTTCAGAAGCCTTGGATCCTCTTAAAATAATTTTTAAAATATGACATCTGTATGCTCTTTTCTTGAGAAGATGGTCTATCCCATTCTTCCTGTTCTTTTGTGATTGTATAAAAACCTGATTTCATGAGGGTATTAGAGTCTAAGAAATTCATTTTTAGGCAATTACATCATTGTCTAAACATCACATCTATACTAATACAAACTTAGAGGTAAGAGTCTCCTATACAGCTAGGTTGCATGGTCTCTAGCTATTGGAGCCACCCTAGATAAAGAAGTTCCTTATTGCCCCAAACATCCTATGTGGAGCATGGCAGTATAATGAGTGTGTAAATGAGACTCTCTTTAGACAACCGCCAACAGAAGGGGGGCTTCTTCCCTGCTACATCCTGACACTGACTTGCTGAGAACTGTGTTTCTTCTTCATGACAGAATCTGAACAGAAGCAGTAGCGCTGTGTATCAGGTACTTACTCTAAGGGGATTCCACATCAGAGGTAGCAGAGGTCGCCAGAGAAACCAGACGGATGATTCCTAGGCTTTCTTAGTGTGTCCTATGACACAGTAAACCGTGATCCAGAAATGTGTGCTTTGGATTCCATATGCGATCTTTCACTCCTGTTTTTCCTCTTTAGGAAAATGCAGACCTTAATACCTTCCTGGTCTTCAAGGGATTGAATCCAAGAAGCAGAGTAGGAAATGGAGAGTGCGGGGTCCTCAGGTGGGAATGGGGTCTCTTAGTCAAGAGAGCTGGAAATTATGTAGATGGATCACTTGATCACTTGAATCCCGTTATTCATTGATTTGCTCGAGCGGGAGCCAGTAACATTTCCATTGGACCCTATCACGTGCCAATGTAGCCCAATGGCATCTGGTTGATTCAGGAATATGAAGAGCCTCAAACCGTTCCTTCAGGGTCTTAACAAGGAAGTCTGACCATCTTGTAGGTGGGCGGCCACGTGATCTTTTGACATCCCGTGGGATCCAGTCGGTAACGGCTCTAGTCCAGCGGTTGTCTCCAAATCGCATTACATGTCCAGCCCATCTGATGTAGATGGATGAGGAGCCCAATGGACAAGGCAAATCGCTTTAGAAAACATGGCTGATGGTGGAAAATGCCTGTGACATGTATGTTTAGACAGGGCTGTAATCTATTGTCACTGTCTCCAGATCACTTTTTAAAACAGCGGATAGGTCAGTTACTTTCCATTTGATGGAACAGAAAATTGGTTTGGCTCTAGTTGTCTACCTACCTCGTCTGGTTCCACCTGGCTTTGGTAGGAAAACACCCTCCAAAGCAAAATCAACACCAAGAAAGGATCATGGTGTAGTTACTCCATCTACCTTCCAACCTTTTTTCGCCTTCTGGGCTCTGGTGATGCAGTTAGCAGGCAGAACCCAGCAGCCACAAGCAGAGATCAGTGGAAAGTTACAACAAACCCCTGTTGCTCAGTGGAAGAAACAACAAAAGCGGAGCATGAGAGAGACAGGAGGTGCAGAAACTTAATTATTAATTAACTCATTTGTTCAAAAGATGCTAATGTTCGGACCATGTACACAGCTCTGTAGCACCACATGAGTCACTGTGGGGGAGAGTTGTCCTCAAGGAACTTATAAGCCCCTTACAGAAACCACAGTACTTTGAAAGCTGAAGAGCAAAAGCCCCATTGACTGGGTCCAGACAGTAATTGCTGTGGGAATCTAGAAGGGAGAGATAAAGGCCTTGTGAATATAGGACACATGCAAGGCAACAAAGCCTGTAAAGATGGTGACAGTCCAGACGATGGACAAGATCTGGAGAAGAGAAGAGACAGTGAGTTGGGAGGGGGACATGAGCAGATTTGTAGAGTATGAAAACACGAGGTATTATTGATCACTAATGTGTGACCTAAGGCTCCTGGGAAGGGCTGGATCCATGTAAAAAGGGTTTCTCTTTGATCTTGCTGGCAAGAGCTTCCAAACTAATGAAAACAAAATCATAATGCTTTTCTTTTTCTTTCTTTTTTTTTTTTTTTTCCCCCATTGATTTGCTTCCTTCTTTCCTTTCCTCTTTTTTTTTTTAAATTAATCTCGGAGGGAATCTGGGGATATTCGGGAAATGTGTACTGGTGGAAGATGGGTGTTGGAACACTGTGTGACTGAAAACCAGTCATGAACAACTTGCAATGGTCTATCTCATGGTGATATAAAATTAAAAATTTAATCTCTCAATTTTATACTTATTATATGCGTTTAGTCACTGTTGATTCAGGTAGTGTAGTTAAATTACCATATCCCCCGATGCAAATTAACTGTACTATGAGTATTTTGAAAATTACCACTAAAGAAAGACAGGAGGTGTAGAGACTTAATTATTAATTAATTGATGGTCTCACTCTAAGGTTAAATCTCTCCAAACTTCCAGGTCAGATGTATCAGTTACTCCACTTCCTGTTTTCTGGAGACATTTTCTGGGTGAAATTTTCTGGGCCCCTACTTCAATCTGGACTCAAAGCTCTCTTGACACATGACACAGCATCTTTCTGCAATGCCATTGAATCCTTTCCTGTTCACTCCTTTCCTATATTGTAGACAAGTACCTTTCCTATATTGTCTATAATGTTTCTTGGATCTTGCATTACCATTTTTCATTTCCTTTTTGGTAGAACACAACCTCTGGTGTCTGAAGAATGAGCGGAAAATCTTTTTTTGAAAACTTGCTTATCTGAAAATTATCTTTACATTACTTGATTCTATTGATGTTAAGTATAGAATGGAATTCGATTTCCCAAAATTTCCCTTACACATCTAGGAGGTATTTTTCAATGTCTTCTAGTTTTCATTTGCTATGAGAAGTCCTAAGTTATCTGAATCTTCCTCCTTTTGTAGTTACTTGGTTTGAATGTTCTAGAAGCTCGCAGAATGTTCCTTTTGATGAAAGTAATCAGAATTGCTGGAATACTAATAGTTCTCATTTTGAAAACTCAGACCTTGCAGTTATTTTTTTTTTAAGTTAAATTTTTTTCACTTAGTTAATTTTCCTTCTGTTTTCCCCATCTCACTTTTTGGATCTAGATGATCATAAATGATGTAATTTTATTAATTCTTCTAGTTTTCTTTCTCCTCTTTTCTTCCTCTGAGTTCTTTTTTTCACTCTTCCCAGCATTATATCCATTTCTACTATTTCTCTATCCCTCAAATTCATTTTGGCCTTTGATATTTTTGTGGACATTTGGCAGTTTCCTCAAGTAGACAGTGTGACCTTAACTCTTCCTACTCAAGAGGTGAATGTCAAGAACCCTATGTGAAGTCCTTTTCACTGAGGAGTTACTTGTCTACTGGTAAGCTTCATAGATTAGCACAAGTAGGAACTCCAATGGTAAAATCCTTAGATATTTCTTCATAGGATCCCAAACTGCTTCTTTCCTCTTATAGTATTTCAGAGAAATCTTCAAGTTATTAGTGTGATAAAGGGGTTTGAGGAGGTGGTAGACAGGCCTAACCCTGTTTGTTAGATTATGCTAGAGAAGAGTGCCCAGGAGTCTCCCCTGTTCACTGTGTAGATTCTCCGATTGATCCCTCTGTTTTGGTCACAAATTCCATCATCTTTCCTGATGTTCCACACCTAGAGTCCATCTGGGTTTTCTTTGCTAAGAGAAAAAGACCTTATGTCATCTCTAGCTAGAGGCTGGGCCTTCCTAAAAGAGAGTTTCCCCGAGACGTCTGAAGTAGACAAGGATGGTAGAAAGTGGATCTTCAGAAGATGAGGTGAAGGGTACATTGGATGCAGAAAAACCAGGGAAAGATTCAAGAGTAGAATCCAGGTGTAATAGTTTAAACTCAACCAAGGGGACTTGGCTATGGTTCAACATGTGTGACATCTCACATGCCTTACATGCATGGGGTTCTCTGACCCATCCCCAGAATTTCAAGTTCAATGCCAGTGCATAAGCATTACTCTTTGGGGTCATTATTAATCTTTACAGAGAGAGCACGAAGTGCCAGGCAATTTGGCACAGCCTAGGTTGAAAACTGTCACACATTATTTTCCAAAGATGGTCATTTGGATTTATCCTGCTGTTGTGATCTCACACCATGATTTGATCATTCCCATGGGAGAAAGAGATGGGCTAATACCACTGACACTGAATACTGGCAACTTGGGAGAGGCAGCAAAGGTGGTGCCTTGTGCTTGGACTGAGTAATAAAAGGCAGCATGGACGAGTTCATAGCTGCCGAAGCATGCACCACTGGAACCCCGAGTGGTCTGGAGAGGCAAGAGACTGCAGGAAATGTCCCAGGAGTGAGTACCGAGAGGGAGGCTTCAAAGGCTCAGTTTCCCAGCCTAAGCAGTGACCATAAGCCAAAGGTGGGAGACGGTCTCAGCCTGGTCCTCACTACCTGATCCCTTGACCTGCAGAGAGCCTGAGTGAGCACTGTCTGAAAAGTCTAGTTAAACCCCACAGCCTAAGAGATAACCCAGCACTCATAATTGTTGTTTGCAAGCCACAATGTTTCGTGGTGGCTTGTTCTGCAGCCACAGAGGAGGGCACATGAATAATAACCGAATAATGGGATAAATCTCCAAACAGCTGTGCAAGGATGCTATGTTATTGAAGCTGAAGGAGGGAAGGAAGTGCAGGATTCTGTCAGCAGAGAGCTGAGGGAGGGCCATGGGCAGATCAGGGGAGTGTTTATAGGAGCGGTGAAGGATAAGTTGCAACTTTAAGAGTGAGTATGTGTGTGTCAACTGAATAGACTAGTGAGATAAAGGGTAGAACAAGGGTGGGAGAAGCAAGAAATCCCACCTCGACTTTGGGGGGCAGGGAACAAAGAAATTTATTTAAGGATATTCAAGTCACAGTAGTCACTATCTCACTTCAATTCACTTTGCCCCACATTGGATCAAAATGCAGTGGTTCAATAAGTCTTTATTGGCAGAAGCGAGGAAGAAAGCCTGGAATCTCAGAACTACTGCACGGGCTCTTCCTCTGCATGTACCAAAGGGATGACCAGAGCTGTAAAGCTCAGCAGATCTGCTCGTGTTGGAGCTACACTCCAAGCACCATTTTCATACCTGTTCCAGGGCCTTGGGCCATGCACCTCCCCTGGTAATGGCAGCCACATATTCCTGTAGAGGGAACACCTCCACAGACCCTTGGCTTACATCCCTCTCTATACTAACCTCTTACTAAGTGACATTGTTGGGGTTGGGAAGGAGAAAGTAGACAGCGTGTTCCTGGAAAAGGACTTCCAAGTATTCCCTTCTACTCCAGAGAATGGAAAACCACGCTATTAAGAGAGGGGAAAGGACACGTTCTTTCTCTCATGGCTGCCTTTGCTGACAGACTTTCCCTGCCTAGCTTGGGTCTACAGTGCTGAGAAGATTCTGGGCCACAAATAGCCCAGTATGAGGCTGCAGGGCAGACAGGCGCTCCCGTGACAGGGACAGGCTGGAGTCCTCCATGATGGAAACACAAGCTGTAAGCAGGCACTTGGGAGTTTCCAGACACTGGAGCTATTAGACAGGACACAATCATTTTTCTGACCACCCCCCCACTGCATCCTGCACACACTTAAGTCAGATTTCTTTGGAAGCACACTGCATACTTCCGTGTTTTTAAAACTATTTTAAAACAATTTCTTTCCTCCCTTCATCTAACAAACTCGTCCTCATCCTCAGAGGCAGTGAAGAGTTAAAAATCAATTGCTTTTACCAACTGCTGCCTTAGTCCAACTGGCAGCAGAGTGTATGAGCTATGAATATGGATTTTGGAGTCAGATATACACGGGTTCAGAGTCTGACTCTGGAGACGATTAATTTTGTTATCATCTAACTAGGGGGCTTGCAGGTGAAAACTGCATAAATAGGGGCCATGGCATGAGTCTAGAGGCAGGGTGGCAGGGGTAAGGCATAAATTAAGGGGCCAACTGGTAAGACGGGGGCAGGGGGCACCTGGAGGTCACAAGGCTGTAAGAGGCCATGGCTGGAAAAAGACTGAGAAGCGTGTTTCAGGACAAACAGTTGATTTCTCTCCTATGGCTGCTGTAAGGAAAAACCACCAACTAGCAAGGTTTAAAGCCACGGATATGAGCTTATAGATCCAGTGGCTCAAAATCACTATCCAGGTGTTGGTTGACTGGGCCTGCCCCTGCGGAGGAAGGCACAGACCCGCCCCTTTGTTCCTGCTGTGTGTTTGCGTCTCTGTGCTCCACTGCCTGGAGCTGTCTCAGACTGGTCCCCATCTCCAGGTCAGAGGGCCACCACCTCCCGAGCATGCCTGCAATGCCTTCCCTTTGCGCACCTCTGTGTCCAACTGGCCACTTCTCCTGAGGAAGCCGGTCAGATCGGATCAGGGTCCACCTGAATCCCCTGAACTTCTTTTTACATCGGGAAGTCACTGTTTCAGAGGACGGTCACACTCACAGGTACTGGGGGTATCTTGAGTGTATCTTCTTGGCAACACAACTCAATCCACTGAAGCAGTTAAGCTTTCTATGCCTTTGTTTCCATACTGAGAAATGAAGGATTACATTAATGTTCGAGGCAGGGAGGCTATGGAGAAGCACGTGCAGCACCAGACAATGTGTTGTCAGAAAAATTCACTAAGACATGACGCTTGGGTGGTGGCGTGTGGAGGGGAACAGCCACTTGAGAAGTAGCAGGACTCTCTGCGCTCTCTGTCCCCAGCTACCAAAAGGCACCTCTGGCTTCAGGGTTTGCCGGAAGTCCCCTGTGACCTGTGTCCTCGCAGGATCTGGGTGACAAGGACAGGGATGAGGAACAGATCTCCAGGGGGAAGGCAGCTTTTGAAGAAGAGAATGTGACTCATGTCCCGACCCTCTCTTACCTCTCAAATCATGTCTGATTCCCAGTGTGAGTGTATGAATGGAGCGTGCAGGTCTCCTGATACCCCCCAAACAAGGAGAAGCCACAACTCGCCTTTCCTTCTTGTGTGATTCAGGGGAGAGATGAGCTACCATGGAGGCTTTCCAGGGAGCACCGTGACCTGGACCCTGATAGTCCCCTAGGACTTCAGGAGCCAAGTCACTGAACTTGGGTCTGGCAGGGTCAAGCCTTTCCCTGAATGCTAACAATAGGAGCCTCCACTCAAGAGTTTTTGTGTTTTGGCCCTCAAAAACACACAGTGGAAACACCATCCTCACTTTTATTTTTATAGCAGCACTATTTACAATAGCCAGAATCTGGAAACAACTAGTGTGCCAGAGAACTGATGACTGGATAAAGAAAATTTGGGACATCCACACAATGGAATACTATGCAGCTGTTAGGAAAAATGAAGTTATGAAATTTGCCTATAAATGGATGGACATGGAGAGGATCATGTTAAGTGAAATTAGCCAGAAGGAAAGAGACAGATATAGAATGACTGCATTTATTTGCATAACATAAATATATGCATATACATATTATGATACCAATATCCAAGGTCAGGAGAAACATAGATCAGGAGGTCTTGTCAAGGTGGAAATTACCACAAACATGTGGGATTCAGAGGTTAGGTAAGACAGAGAACGGAACAATGTGCTAATAGTTGTCGAAAGTGCTAATACCAACCTAGAACTGAACATTAAATACAGGCAAAAGATACACATGATAACCTCTAAATGGATGTATTGTAATCCACAATGTGTAAGGGAAGGAAGAAAGAGAGAGAGAGAGAAAGAGAAAGAGATAAAGAAGAGCCTGCCACTTTTTAAAGCAGTAATAGAGCAAAAAAAGACTAATTTTATGCTCTAGATCCTGATAGTGAAGAATATTTCAGGTGATGGACTGTGACTGGCTGATTTAAGGAAACCAACTAACCCACCAGCCAAGCGCAGCACCATACTGCAGGAGTGATGAAGGATGAGACGTCCTGTTCTGTGCCGCGTGGAGCCACCGTCATGCCATTCAACAGGTCAGAGGTAGCTCAATTTGGCTTCTGCTCTTTCTCTTTTAGAAAGTTGTTCTGACTATTCCAGCATCCTCTTATATAGGTCAAGGTTTTAAAACTCCTCCCTTTGAATTTGCCACCGTGATGGACGGAATTTGGATTCCAGGGCATATTCAGTGGCTTGCCAACTCTCTGGATATGGGAAAGATCACTCATTATTTCAATGTCTCAGTTTCTTCAGCTGTAAAATGGAGATGATAATTATGATTTTCTCATAAGGGGATGCAAAGATGAATCCAATAAGGGGAAAGAGCATTAACCCATAATAACTGATCCCTGTTAATTTTCATTCTTCCTGCTCTCCCCTTCTCCCTCCTTATAGTCCTTCTTTCCCCCTTTCCTTCTCTGTCATTTTCTAAAACACATGTGACAGGGAAGTGAAAAAGATGAACTGAACATGGTTTTCTGTCCTTGAGGGATTTATGGTATAAATGAAGGAAGAGAAACTTGTAGGAAGGTCTTTGAATGACACAAAATAGTGGGTTCTTTAAAAAGTTGATTCATAAAAATGATGAGGGAAAAAGAGCTTGGCTGGGGTCAGTGAGTTACTGGCTAGGTGGGATTCCTGGTTCTCTCCATGTCTGCTGGTTTCCACTTATACTCTGTTGTCCTCAGAAACTTGAGGAGGTGCATGTTAGGTCCATTGGCATGTCTCGATCATCCTAGTCAGATTGTAGTCGAGTGTGTGTTTGTGTGTCCTGGCCAGACTATGTGTGAGTGTGCATGTGTCCTGGTCAAACAATATGTGAATGTGTGTGTGTGTGTGTTGCAGTCAGATCGTGTGTGCTTTCCCTTGTGATAGAAGAATGCACAGGATTGGGTCTGGTCTTGTGTCCTGGACTGCAAGAATGGGGTCTGTCCATTCTTCATGACGAATGGGGTTAGCAGATTGGAAACACATGAATGCAAAGCACTGCTTTATGTTAGAAGTGCTTTGGGGCTTCAGAATTTGGTGATGTTTTTGTGACCAGAAGAAGCTGAATATACCATAGAGGCTGAATTCTTGTTTACATACTGTCCTTAGATAAAATTTGGTTTGTTCTATGTTATTTTACTCAAGTTTGTTTCCAAGAATTGGTTCACTTTGTTAAGAGGGGGTTTTCTGTATTTCCATAGTGAGTCTATTCTTCAAAAATGGCCAAATACTAAGGTTAGGGATGAATTTTGATGGGTCCAAACCAGCCCCAAACACTTTCCTACTTAATGCAATTCTCTTCAAATATTTTTAAACAGACTTTATGTCCTCCCACTAAGGTTGTTCTTCTCAAAATGGAGCATTCTTAGTTTTTTTTAATTTTAATTTTATGTGGTTTCAGATACATCATATCTTTAATACTATCCTATTGAAACATTTTTCATTTATATATTAAAATGTGAGGTGTGATCAAGCAAAAGGCAATTTCCTATCTCCCTAGATCTGATAAAATGCAATAACTATCAATGTAGCTATGGGTTAGGCTCATGTTCTTTTTTCTAGTCACATGTTCTAATAACCATCAACTTATAATGACTTTCACAACAACTAAGATCTTTGGCTATTGCACACTATTGTTTGCCGAACTATCATTTGTCATAATATGCTAGCCAGCTATTGTTAGCATTTTTAATGCAAAGTGTAAAATTCTTTACTTATAAACAGGATTGGGTCATGCTCTGGAGGCAGACTGCTGGAAACAATGCTCTACGATTTCCAGTCATTAATGAATTAAAACTTCTGAAGACAGTAGCATAATCAGGCAAAACCCAAACTAATAACAAGGTCATTGGGTCCACGTTATTCCAGATTACCAAGGAAGTATCAAATTCCTTACTAATAATAAAGTGCGTATCTCTATGCATTTCCCAAAACGTGTTCTGAGGAAAAATGAGCTCTTTGGAATTTTCCAATTAGAGGTGATCATTTATTGTGCAAAGTATTGTGTTTATTCAACTTGTATATTTAACTTGTATATTAAAGTCTAATGGTGTATCAGAATAAGGAAACTTGCCTTTCATCTTGTTTCACTATTTAAAAACACAAGATATTTGGGGGGGGCTTTTGAGTTTGGGCCACACTCAGCATGCTCAGGGGTTACTCATGGCTCTATACTCAGGAATTACTCCTGTCATGCTCCAGGGACAATATGTGATGCTGGGGACCAAATTCGGGCAGCTGTGTGCAAGGCAAATGCTCTCCCTGCTGTACTATTGCTCTTCCCCCAACACAAGATATTTTTAAAAAGGTAATATCTATGAATTTTATATTACTAGATTCCTGCAATGTACTTTGGAAAATACTGGTCTATCAGCTGAATTATATTCTAAAAGAGCTTTACTTTTACAAATTCCACTTTGCCTTCTTACTGAGCAAATATAAAAAAAATATACTCTATAATTCTATCATTCTCTGAACCTACCCTATTTTAACTCCCCATTTCTCTTTTCATCTACCAGTTTCAGCAAAAATGCTCAATACTGGGTTGTACCTACTCCATGTGTCTTGAAGAATATGACTTAAGGTCATGATTAAGTTTGGACGATAATTAGTGTTTTGGGAGGAGTGGTGGATCTGAGTCAAGCCTGACTAGAGGTACAGGGAACTTAAAGTGCCAGAAAGATGCCTAGGAGTGAGGAATAGGGAAACAGAACATTCTAATAATGCTTTGTTCACTCCTGAGCATTTACTCTGCACCAGACACTGCTATGTTATAAATGCATAAACTAATGATCTATATTCCCTTAGAAAAGTTCATGACCCTGTAGGAAAGACAAAGAGGTAAAGGAACAATCATATGTCAAGACCATACATATTGTAACAAAGGCAGGTTTAAGATACTATTGGTGCAGAAGAGATGATTAATTAACCCTGCCCAGAGAATCTTATTCTTGCCCCTATTCGAAGCCCTAATATTAGATGTCTAAGGAAGTTGACACTGTAGAAGAGATACAGACCAAGGGACGGACACTGCTGACATGTCCAGTGCACTCAAAGTCCCCAAATGAAAAGCTCGTCATGGAAGAAAAGAGAAGCAAGCTGCTATGGCTTTCAACATCAGGTTCATTTTCCTTGAAATGAGGAAATTTCCAATTATACAAGAGACCTTTCAGAGAAAAAATTAATCTATTTTATGATAAATCCAAAGGTAGATGGGGTATACATTTTTAAAAGAAACATACATAGAAGAGAGAGGGCCTAAGTGACAGAGACAGTTTAGCGGGTATGGTGCTTGCCCTACATGTGGCTGACCTATGTTAGATCCCTGGCACCACATATGGTGCCCTGAATGCCATCAGGAGAGATCCCTATGTGCAATGCCGGGGTAAGTACTGAGCACAGCTGGGTGTGGCCCAAAAGCAGAAGAAGAAGAAGAAGAAGAAGAAGAAGAAGAAGAAGAAGGAGGAGGAGGAGGAGGGAGAGGAAGAGGAAGAAGAGGAGGAATAGGGGGAGGAAAAGGAATAGGGGGAGGAGGAAAAGGAGAAGGAGAAGGTGAAGAAGAAGGAGGAGGAGGAGGAGGAGGAGAAGGAGGAGAAGGAAGAGAAGGAGAAGGAGAAGAAGGTGGAGGAGGAGAAAGAGAAGGAGAAAAGGAGGGGGAGAAAGAGGAGGATAGAAGAAGAGAAGGAAAAAAGAGAAAGAAGAGGAAAAAGAAGGATGAGGAGGAAGACAGGAAAAGGAGGCGGTCTATACACAGGGTGGAGAAGGAAGAACTTCTTGATCCCTTTCACCAAGTTCAGAGGAATTTAAGGACAAACATATTCCAAAAGTAGCTCTAAAGGTAAGGAGCACCATTGCCTTTCAGAAGCGATAAATTTGAAGCAGATAAAGGATGAACACTTTTCCATATGCCCATTGGCTGTCCATACGTCTTCATGGAGGTGTCTGTTCATCTCATTTCTTTTTTTGGATAGAATTGTTGGGGATTTGTATTTGTTGAGCTCTGTGAGTGTTTCATATATCTTGGACATCATCCTTTACGAAAAAGTGTTCATCACCATGGACTAGCAGAGAAATGTAAACCAAAACAATGAGACACCATCTCACTCCAGGGAAAATGGCAAATATGAAGACTGGAGATCACCAGTGAGCACTGTGAATAAGGACCCCTCATTTACCATGGGTGGGGAATGTCGTTTGGAAGCCTCTATGGAAAACAGTATGGAATTTCCTAAAAAAAAAAAAAAAAAAAACTAGAGCTTCCATTTGATCCAGTGATTCTACTTCTTGACATCTAAACCTCAAGGACAAACACATTGAATTAGAAAGATAGTATGCACCGCCTATGTTCATTGAAACACCTAGTTTAATAACCAGGATATGAACCAACCCAAATGCCCAACGCTGGATGAAAAGATAAAGAAGTTGTAGTCTAGAGACGCAATGGGGATAGAATTTGGTCATAATTGGAGATGACCCCATGTGGGATGCCTGGATCAAATCCCGACTGGGCATGTAAAGACAAGTACCTTATTGGCTATCTCTAAAAAAATTAAAGTTAGGCATCCTTCATACCTTGATAATAAGGAAAAACTAGGGCAAATAAGGCTGTCTTGGCTTTCTAGCCTCAGTAAGTTCTGTGTTCATGACTAAAGAAGACAGAAAGAAAACATACAACAGCGGATGAGTTAGTGCAACTGTTACTTCCCAGACTCCTGCCTGCCCCTGTCTCCTTCTCTCTGCCACTTTCTATGATCTAGCCATAATTCTCTGCCAAGGGCTCACTCAAAGTACCTTTCTGTTCATTACTTCAACTTTTGTGCCTAGATAAATCTCCAGATGATTCACTCCCGCCAAAACCAACTACTCTGACAATGAATAACAGCATTAACCTGGAGGACTAGAAAACAGCATTTCTTTTGCTTCAAGCTATGAAGGAAGGCATCTTCTATAGAGCAGGCCCTGAGAAACCTCCCCAACTCTGTACCAGGGAACCTTCCAAAGACTTTTCTGGAAGTTTCCTCCTTCCAACTGAATTATTCCTTGACCTGGGTTCATCCTTTCATTCAGCTCATTACACTGCCTCTGTGAGACAGGTTCCTGTCAACAGTGTGAAAGGGTCTCTCTTATATGACAGCCAGAGGATGGAAGGGCAATGGGACAGCCACAGATATTTGTGGTGAACTGCTCCAGGTGATCTAGAGGTGTCATGGCTAGCAACTGTCCAGGACTGCCTCCAAGGGGAAAGGCCAATGGAAGATTATCAAGTTTTCTTCTCCTTAAACACGGTCTAACACAGTCCAATCCTTTAACTTTACAGCTCACAGAAATCAGGAAGGGAGCATCATCTCCATGGAAAGCACTTGAAGATGTAAGTGGGTTGAAAGTCAAAATAATCCTCTAAGGCAGCCTTTCTTCAGCAAAACACCAAGGAGCCCTGTGCTGATCTTAACATTTCCATTTTAATGACTGCTTAAATATGAGTAATCATAAACTACACATAGGTTCCTTATGTATGTGACTCTTATGCTATACAGTTAAAATTCATTTGCAAGTGAAATACAAAGAAATCGAAAACTCCCACTGAAACAGCGCCATCCATTCATTTATGATGGCAGGTGGTGGCCTGTGAGATGAGAGTGGTTTCCAGTGCCGTGGCCTGTCCACATGGGCCTCATGCTGCCTGTACGTTCAGGTGCCGTGCCGCCACTCAGTGCCTCAGTATTACCTCTTGTAATGAAAATTCCTAGAAGCCACCATTTTCCTGACACACTTTGATGTCCTTTAATCTCCACTGGGGCACAAGTGAATTCCACCCCAGCCCTTTTTCTCATTAGCAAGACAATTACAGTGATACTACTTGGCCCGAAGCCAATGTAACTAGGACACCGCTCACTCACGAGGTCCTCTAGAACACCTCACATGTGTATTTAAAGCCACCCAAATGAAGCCATCACATGAGAGAATGCTGGGTTTTCGGAGACTACTGATCTGTGTAGGATATTTTCATGGAATGTTATATAAGAGAACACACACACACACACACACACACACACACACACACTGGTTAGCTTGGCTGACATAATGCCCTATTTCATCTGTAATTTCAGTGCTTATATAAATGATGAATAAAATCCAACTACAAGTGCTTTTTCATTATCTTCTCGATGGGGCAGGATCTGAAAGCTTGACCCCTAGAAAAATAATAGCCTCCTTCAGATGTACTCAGAGCTGGAATAAAGCTGGGAATCTGGACTTTGACCAGAGGCTCTTAAAGAGAATTCTGCTTATCACTCCCTGGGGCACAGAGATTTTGACTATGAAGTCATCTCACACTGGAGGAGTTATAAGTATGACTCTTAAAACCAACAGACTCTTTGACCAAATAAATAATGGCAGTGCTGAGCTATTGACCAAGGGCCACCTACACCGTGAACAGGTCAAGTTGCTTGTGTTCCTGACAAGGAAGCAGAGAGTTCTAGCTCTGAATTGAGGTCCCTACATCAGATGAGAGCTAGGTGCCCCACCATAATATGTCTGAACTCAGATCAAGTCCCTACAACCCAACAAAATAACTGCTGGCCAAAAACCAACTATGACAGATATATAGAATCCGATGTTTTCAAGAATCTGGGTTCTGCACAATGGGGTGAAATCTAGAGCTTCAGGCATCTAGGGAATTACCATGTCAGGTATGACAGAGGTTTTTATGTCTGCAGGCTGCTGACCTGGAAACAAAGCTAAGACGCCACACGGAATCAAGAAGGTTTATCTGTGTGACTTCTGCCAATCTCTAAGAATGGTCAAAATATTGAACCCAGCTATCATTCAGATCAATTTTAACACAATTCCCTATGAGTGGATTCACGACTCCTAGGGATGTTATACAAGACAGGCAGGGGGCAGGCATGAGGAAGCAGCCCCTCTTGGGAGAAGAGGGCAGCCATGAGAAAGATTTGTACACTGTTCACACCATCCATGCTAACACTCAGTGTATCCATCACCTGTAGTTGTCAGATCCAGAATGTCTATTTGTTTTCTCACCACATTGATGCTCTTCTCTGCCACATTGAGACCCACCAGTAACAGCCAGTAACTAGTGGCCTCATGACTCAAAATTCAGAAGAAAAGAAATATCTGATTCCAAAACTGGCTGTAGAACTCTGAAAAAAAATAAATCCCTCTGAGGGAGGAATAAATGGACATGAGAAATAATGCAGGCTGTGAAACAGACATAGCCAACTTTGCTCCAGTTTCCCATGTTGCATCAACTCCAGGCCACTGCCATACACTCTGCTGATGGTTGCCAACACACCTAGATCCTGGATCCCAGCACGCACAAGTTCATATGTGCCACCCCAGTCCCCCACACACCTGAAGTCCCACCTTCAATCAGAATGACACCTTCCTGACCTACTTCTTAGACCTCTGTCTTCTCTAAGTGGGGTGACCTTTGTCCCTACCCCCAAAAATGGTTTATTCAGATGCCCATTAATCCATATTCTGACCTTACCTGACTCTTTCAATCTGAAGTGGATGCAAAGTAAAATTCACTACTTATTAAGAAAATCTTGTGGTGTGCAGAGGCTGGGATCTGATCCACATTTTGTTAAAATAAATGCCCCATACTCTTAGCATACCCTGATACATTTCCTCATCAAACAGTACCTCGCTGAAAGAGTGGGTGGCAGGTGGCATTTGCATCTGAGAAAGCAGAAAGGATATCAAATTATCTTCTGGTAACAAGCCACAGCATGGCCAGCTGCTTGCTAAGCTTGTGAGCTTCCTCCTGGTCACATGGCTGGACCCCACACTTCCCCTTCCTTCCCAGGCAAGCATGGTCATGTTACTGCACTCACTGGTGCAATGTGAACATCAGTGATGGGCCACATTTCAAGACCTGGCCCTAACATATCCCCTCCCAGACTACATTTTTTTCATTAGCTTGATACAGATTGGTGACTGGCCTGGAAGCCAAGGGTTGATAATGGAGTAGAAGATGGAAGAATAGGGTCCTTGAGTTGCCATTTAGAAGAAGGATGTTCATCAACCAGGGGCACAGTCTTTACACCTTGATCACTTGACATCCCATTATTCATCAATTTGCTTGAGTGGGCACCAGTAACGTTTCCATTTGACCCTATCACGTGCCAGTGCCGAATATATTTATTTACACTTATTGGAGAGAAAAGTCAACTTCTTCTCAGTCTGAAACTTTCTATAATTTGGGGTTTAATTTGTTATAGCAATAAGCATTAACACTACAATAACAGTGTGTTTTCCCCCACCCCAAATGAGTACTAGAAAGGGAGAAAAAAGAATTCAGCATTTCTTTCTTTTTCTTTATTTCGTTTTGGGTCACACTCGGTAGTGCTTAGGGCTTATTCCTGGCTCTGTGCTCAGGAATTACTCCTGGTACTGGTTAGGGGACCATGCGGGATGCCAGGCATTGAATCTGGGTCAGCTGATTGCAAGGAAAATGCCTACCCTCTATGCATTAGCTCTGTCCCCTGATTCAGCATTTTTGTTTGCTTTGGGGTTCATGTTTCTTAACTGAGAAGAGAGTTCAGGATTCCATCTTTGTAGAGCCATATAGTACATACCGTTTTCCTATTTTTTTTCACCCATTTAATGGAAAAATCTTTTTACAAAGTGTGTGTTGTGGGAAGGTGCTGGGGATAGAACCCAGAGCCTCACATATACAAGGCAAACACTCCACTGTTGAGCTATATCGACAGGTTGCAAACATTCTCCTTTTAGGAGAAAAACATAGAACCAGACAATGAATAAATAACCCCTATCCTAAGTAGTTCGAAAAATTCAGGAGCTTGATCCATGGAAATATTATAGGCATATAATATCTCTAAGAATTGGCTTTAACATTTAAGAAGCTCTAAAACATTTAACATTGTTTTAGAGCTTCTTATTGCCACCCAGAACAGTCACAAAGCAATATTCAGAAGAAAGGAAAGGAGAAAGAAAAAAAGGACAGGAATGGTCAGATAATCCTAAAACTCAGTGGAACCAGTAACTCTTGGCATTCAAGCCATGCCTCAGACAGAATGAGACCTCACCTATTAACTCAGAGACTATTTGGTTCTTGCTAACTCAACTATTGCTCCAACAACAAATTAATCTCACATATACACAGAAACACTTTCACAAGAGCATACTTAAGAGACAGCAGGCCATTAATTCCAAGAATTGCTCCACTGTTAAATTCCGACTTCCAAACCCACTTAACCCTCATGTATATACAATTGAACATTACATCTTTTCCTATTAAGGGAAAAAATACACCTTTCTGTAACCAAGTTTATAATTAGCTTTAAAAGTTACACAGCATCTATTAAGCCCTATATGGAATGATCACTTTACATTAAGTGTTAAAAAACTGCTAGGACACAACTCACTCCACTGATCCTTCCTCTAATAATCAAGAAGACACTTAGACAAACTTGATCACCACTAATGCTGGCGGTCAAGCTGAGACCCACAATTCACCAATATGTTGTTTCCATGAGTGGCACCCCTTGGTTGGCATGACACCACAAAACATTGGAATCCTAAACACCCAACCCTTTGGAAGAACAGCACAGCAATTCCATGAAGTTTTGTGTTCTGAGCTGTGAGAATGATTGTGTGATGACTCACACATCTTCAGATTTAGCAGAGTAGCATGTCAGGCAGTTCATACAACTCTTTCTTTTCTCCTCTGGAGGAATGGAAACATTTAAGGTGGTTTTATAGATCGTTTCTTTCAAACTCAGGAACTAAAATTTAGTTCTTAATTTCAAATGTTAATATTTTTTAAAGCAAGTTTTATGGGGGCGGGGGGGGCGGAAATCTGCCTAAATCTGGCTCCATCGTAAAAGACTTGGAGAATAACAATCTACTAAATATTGAAAATGTTCAGAGTTATTTTTAATTTTGTAACTTTTTGCTCCCATTCCCTTTACTTTGGCCCACTCTACTCTCATCTTTACTTTAGTTTTATCAATATCCAGTAGCTTATTTTCATTGAGTTCTGTCTGGTCACTGATTTTACATACTTATAGAACAGACGGGAGTAAAAAATTCTTTTTCTTTTCCTTCTTTTTTTTTTTCTTTATGGGTCACATCGGTGATGCTAAGGGGTTAATCATGACTCTGCACTCAGGAATTACTCCTGGCGGTGCTCGGGGCACTATATGGGCTGCTGGAGATCAAACCCAGGTCGTCACGCAAGGCAAATGCCTTCTCTGCTTTGGTATCACTCCGCCCCAATTCTATCTTTTCCTTCTGTATGATGGCGCTCCTTTAGTTTTCTGAAGTTCCTTTCGCTTAAGCCTTTCAAAGCTATAAGCACAGTCCTAGGTGAGCAGGTATGAAATAGACTAATTTCTGTTAAAAAAATGATTCACAAGAGTAATTTCTCAAAGTTTTCAAAATGGAGTACATTTTAAAACTCACTATAGTTAGAAAATAGTATGACTTCACTTGTATCACTTGTCTCCCCGTTCATTATTGTTTTGCTAGAGTGGGCACCAGTAACATCTCCATATGTTCTGTCACATGGTAGTAGAGCCGAAATGTATCTGTTTGCTCCAGGAACATAAAGAGCCTCAAACTATTCCATCGGATCAAGGGAATGAGGTCTAGAATTGTTACTGGTATTTGGCATATCAAATAAGACACAGGTAGCTTGCCAGGCTCTGCCGTGCAGGTGGCATACTCTTGTAGTCACCTCTGATCTCCAGCATTTATTGATGAACCGCGCGCCATGACTGAGTGAGCTGGGCTGTGATCAGCTCTTCTGCAGGGTGGAGTTCTGACAAGAAGGGAGTTCGGATGTGGAAAATGACGGCCCTCATGGAGTGGGGGGTCCTCTGGCTTCTTGTGAGGCTTTGATGGGGTGGCGGGCCAGGGCTAGAACCTGCCATCCCTCCTGGGCACAGGGAGAGCCGGTAGCAGTTCTACCCCATGTATAGAAAATAGTATTTCATTATTTTGATTTTTTAAAATGTCTAATTCTATGCAATACTAGAGGAGGATCCACCCGACTTCCTCATTCACTGCTTCCTATTTAATCTGACTTATGCGGGACTCTGGAGCTCTGAGCTTCGCCGGTTACAGCCTCTGAACATTCTCTATTGGGCTGCTAAAATGTGACACATAAAAACAGGTTTAATGGCACCAAAGAAGACTCCAGGGCTAGTTTCTTCTTGCATATGGTCTGAGTTCAAATCAGAAAGAGATTTAAATTGTTGTGCTGGGAGGGAATCTGGAGGCTCTGGTGGAGAGTTGTTGACCCTGGTGGTGGGATTGGAATTAGAATATTGCATGCCTGAAACTCAGCTGTGAAAAACTGCAAATCATGGTGCGTTAATGAAAATGAACTGAAAAGTAAAAAGCAAGAATTGAATATTGAAATCACTTTTGACATCAATTCACCTCTTTCCATTTGCATATTTGTTTAGGAGCTGTTGGTTCCACAAAATATTTGATTTAGGGTGGGAATGAGAGAAAATGTAAACTTTTTAAAAATAAGAAAATTAGTCAAAGAAAATGTATATCATAACAAAGATGTTACCACAAAGAGTCATACTCTTTTCTGACCTTGGCAAACACAACACATTCCCTGTCCCTGTTCCTTCCCCTCTACTTCCCCATAACAATTTATAGCTATATAAGAGTCTCTGGTACACAGTTCAATACTCATTTTCCTATAGTGCCACTGATAAGCTATCATTTTTTCCTGTTTTTCCACAGTAAATTAAGCTCTCATAAGTACCTATAAAGTTTTTAAAGCCCATTGTAACCAAGAACATATTTTTATTCATACCTTTTGCCTATCTGAGGTTATGAGATTTTAGAAATAAGAGAAAGTAGGAAAAAAATTTAAAATAATTTGCAATCCCATCACAAAGATATTCACACATAATACTTTGGTTATTTCTTTGTAGTTTTTTTACCTTCTTACTTCCTATAGTGATTGCATCCTAAACATTCTCCATGTGGTTACTTTATAAAAATATGATCAGTAATGACCTCATATTACCTCAGGCTGAACATACAATGATTATTCCTAAATCCTCTTCCTATAAGGCATTTTTCTCCTGATATATTGCTGTCATAAACCTATAATGAGTAGTTTTATCCGTAATCTTTTGAGCTATTTCTCATAAGCTTTGGGGGCTACTCTTACAAGTGGAATTGCCAGGAAAGATGGTAGACACTTCTCTGTTCTTCATAACCAGCACCAAATCGCCTGCTAGAAGATTAGTACTCATTTCTATTTTAAAAAAGATTCACAAGTATAATTTCTCAAAATTTTCAAAATGGAGTATTTTTTTTAAACCTCACTATAGTTAGAAAATAGTATTTCATTATTTTGATTTTTTTTTAATTTCTAATTCTATGCAATACTCTTTTCTTGTATTAAGGATTTGATTTCTTCAGAAGATAGTCTATTAGTGAGTTTGCCAATTATTAATGTGTTTGTTATTAATATAGGCTTCATGTAATTATACATATTTATAATTATAGATGAGATCAGTGTTTAGTATATTCCGCTATCTATTTCATTTCCTGAATGTTTACAGTAGGAAGGTTGTCAAATAACATATATGTACTCTGTAATATACTACCTGATTTAATGCTAATGTATTCCAAGTTTTGCAGTTCATTGTCAAGTAATTTCTAATAGATAATTAAGGATTCTGAGAATGATGAATGTTTGCTTTCTTTCTTTGAAATAATTTTAATTCTCATTTCTGTTTTATATGTAAGAATCTTCACTCTCATGTTCCACCAATAAGAGAGCTTGCTTCTTTTGCTTGTTTGTTTTGGTACTGTTGGGGAGCACCCGGGCAGTCTTCAGGGTTTACTCCTAGCAGTGCTCGAGGGACCATGCGTGGTGCTGGGGATTGAAGGTGAGTCGGCCTCATGCAAGGCAAATACCTTCCTTCTCTACTATCTCTGACTCAACTCGATCATTAGAGGCTATGGGTTTACTTCTAATTACCATAGGATCGGTGTTGATTAACAGTTTACATTATTATCATGTGGTACATATGTTTCGTTTGGAACTTGGAACTTTGATTTCTTCTGTGATACATGGATCCAAGGATGATTTCGTGTGTTTTTGTGAATCACCTTCCCTCTAAACACACACATTGCTCACAGCCACTAATACTTCCATATCTTTGTTAATATAGTCTAAACTTTTAAGTATTTTTCAAGACTAGTTCCAGGGATAATTCTATAATTAAATTTATTACACTTTTGTTGAGCCATGTGTTAAATGTACTCTAACGGCTTAAATGTAATAGTGAATTGCTTTAAAAATCAACTCTAGGTCCCATCCTATTTTACACATTAACAGTTCTTATGTAATGTTTATCATAGGACTGTTTGGTGCTGTGCACTAAGCTAGTCGATTTAGAAACATTACATTTACTCTCTGCAGGGAACAAGTTTGATGTCCTATAGTGATACTACTGTGACAATGGTTATGATATCTTCATATTTACAAATATAAACTTACCATCCTTGATACTTTCCTCTCATCAAGCTAACTCCTGCCTTTCCTTTGAAATTCAGAGAAAAGCAAACTCAGCTGAGGCTGTCAGAGGCTCTTCATAAGTTACTCTGACTTTTTTGGTTTTCTTCATATATTCTTCCTCTGGATGCTGTGGCTGCAATGAGCGAACGTCGTACAGGTGTGACTGCAGAACTTACACACATCTGTGGCTGTGGTGTTCATTGGGGGCCAAATGTTGGGTTGACGAGCTGGCACCGTTTTATCTACACACACTCAAGAGTGAAGGCACATGCTTGAGTTATGTTTTGCACACTCAGCTGTACACTCACACCACTCACACAGTTGTGCTCACCTGGGGCTTACTCTGGTGCAACTGGTGTCACACATTTTAGGGTGTCGAGGATCACAAATGGCAATGCCTGATTGAATGCATGAGATTTGGGGCCGTGGCAGGAATCCATCACACCTGCTTGCTATGAGCTTTACCAATGAATCGCATCTCTGGACCTTCCAGCTGTCTTCGGAGTTTCCTCAAGACTTGTAAGATCATCCTGTACACAGGGTGACCCCCTGTGAACATTTCTGATTTTCTTTTTTGCTTTTTTGGGTCACTCTGGCGATGCTAAGGAGTTACTCCTGGTTTTGCACTCAGGAATTACTCCTGGAAGTGTTTGGGGGACCATATGGGATGCCGGGGATCGAACCAGGTTCAGCTGTGTGTAAGGCAAATGCCCTCCCCACTGGACTATCACTTTTGCCCCATTTCTGATTTTCTAGGAGACCTGTTTTGCTATTTTACTAAGCATTTGAAGACATCCTAGCCTAGTGCCAGGCAATTCCTAGATGGTTAATGCAGGTTTTTGTTAAATGAGTTAAAACTACTGAAAATGAGACCCGATAAACTGATCAATCCATCATCTTCCACGGGCAGTAGCTATGATCTATTTAAGCCTTTTCCCAGATTGGCTTTACTGTTCCTGTGCTATAAAGGAAGAAGATTGGGACAAGAATCCTGGTGAAGCTGGAAAGGGGCCTCTGTATGTAGGCACATGGACCTGTCCCTGGAGTTTGAGAGAACAGTACCTGAAGACAGTGGCCACATGCCCAGAGCGCTGGGCCCTTTCCATGTGGGGACAATGCCGTAGAACAGTGAGAAATCTGGGAATTTTGGAACTTATCACAAATCTGTTGGTGTTGTTTTCCCTATTTTCATGCTTACCCTCAGTGATAGATTCCATATCAGAAACGTTAGAACAGCATCTTCTCAAACCAAGACCGAGTCTCGGTTCCTGCTCCCAAGCCTGCACTGCAGTTGGGGAATGATTCCCTCCGCCCGAATGTCACCTTCAGTAACGACTGCCCAGCCACTGGGCTGACATTCCTTGCGCTCTACTGTATTTATCCTCACTCACAGAGTTTGAAGCAGTTGTGGATGAACAGAAAACTGCATTTTCATTATCTAACATTTCTAGCAAGTTTCTGCATGCTGTCTGAATCGAATAAACATTAACACATGTGTGTATTCAGGTGTATATGACTGTGTGAATATAAATTTAGAAATCACATAAATACCCATTTCAAAACTTTCCTCTTTAAATGGAATCAGAAGAAGGGAAGAGGGATTTGTGCCAGAAGGGTGAGTGATTCCACCTCCCAAACTTCCCTACCCACCTGGAGCACCTTACCTTTCTCACTCTGAAACCTGGCTCCTGTCCTTTCAGAAGGGATAACTACACCAGTTATTATTTAATAAGGATATTTCTGGGGTTCTTCACATAAAGATTAGAACACTTCTGGCTCAAGGAAGCTGATACTACTGTCCCCAAGTCATCCTCAATAACTAAGGATCGGGCTGAAGACATAGTACAGTGAGTAAGGTGCTTACCTTGCACATAGCCAACCCGGGTTCAATCCCCAGAACCTCAGATGGTCCTGAAACCTGCCAGGAGTAATCCCTGAGTACCACTGAGTGTAGCTCCCAAAAATAACATTCAAGGATATGAATGACACTTTGCTTGCTCCCCACTTCCCTCCCTGGGACCAATACCTACAGACCACCATGCATGTGTGTGCGTGGCGCACACACACACACAGAGGCACACACACACACACACACACACAAACATGTGCCCATGCTGCTCTAATCTGGAAAGGGCCTCCCTGAAGGGCACAGAAGGACGTGAGCCGGAGCACTGTGGGCTTCTACCCCCGGCTGCCATCAAGCCAGGCCGGCAGGCAGAAGGACCCTGTGACTGAATTTTAGGGTAATTAAGAATGTAAAAGGAAGCCTTGGGTGCTGCTGGGCACTGAGCAGCATGTGCGAAATTCTCCCAGTAGGTATAGACGTGGGCACGAGGCCAATAGTGGTCCCAGCCTCTCTGCCTTTTCTGGCGAGGGCAGCAGGGTTGGCTCTGGAGCAGAGATGTTAACAGCAGACAGGGAAGTAGCGAGGAAGAGTCATGTTAGGTGGCCGACACGTGTTCGTGTCCAGCTGCGCTGCAGTTGCAGGCTGCCCTCCTTGATTTACAGGGCAGTCAGGAAATAGGGGCCTAACAGTTGGTGGGGCAAGGGACTGTGGTCAGCAGCAGCAGCCCTGACCTCACTGTGGGAGCCATACACTAGGTCAGACAGCTGGCAATGCCCCTCTCAGCACCCCTATTTTCAGCTACACCTTCTCCTCTCTGGAGGCTCTTCTGTTTCTAACTGGGCTTTCACACAACCAGTGGGGTCGGGTAAGAGCAAACATTGGGCATAAATGACTTTATCTTCTCTGAATGTCCTCTGTTTGTTCACTCAGTGATGTTTTCATTGGAAAAAATAATATCATTGACTACAGAATTTTAGGTCCGATGACAGCTAGAGAAAATTTTTATTTTATTTTTAGAAAGGGGTCACCCAGGGCTACATGATTCTTGGCAGAACTTACTGATATTTTTATATGGGGGCCACACCTGGAAATGTTCAGGGTTTATTCCAGACTCTGTGCTCAGGAATTACTCTGGCGGTGCCTGGGGGTTATGGTATGCCAGAGATAGAACCTGGGCTGGGCAGATGCAGGCCAATACCCTATGTACTGTCCTATCTCTCCAGACCCCATGATTGATTTTTTAAATCTCTCCCTTTAGGGCCTTCTTTAAAACTGTGATGGTTCCCAAGAGGTGGCAATGGGCCCAAGGTGGCTTTAACTTCTGTGTCTGGGTATAGTTCCCTTCTTGTTGATCTGTGGAAACAATCTTTGAGGGAACAGAAGGGAACTAAGATCCTTTTACCTTTTCAAAAGAGGCCTTAAATATCAAATTCCTACTTGCCTCTAGCTTCCACGCAGCTGTACATATGACAATTCAGTCCTTCAAAACTTTCTGGGGCTTTCTGCTGGCTATTTTCATCCTCTGAGCTGGTTCTCCTCCATTGCCTTCCTCCTCATAGGCCCTAGTTGCAGGGGGTTCCTTAGTACTTTGGACAGCATGACCCCATAATCCTGGGGACCCCAAAGGAAGTTGGCCCGTCCTGTAATGTTTTGATCTTAAGACCACCGGGCGTGAAGAGTCACTTGTATCACTTGTCTTCCTGTTGTTCATTGATTTGCTCAAGCAGGCACCAGTAACATCTCCATGCTTTCTGTAACATGGAAGCCCAAGGGCATCTGCTCGTGCCAGGAACAGGATAAAATAAATTCACAGACAAGGGTAAGAAAGTGGCAGGAAATGGAGGGCTAGCACCTTGTCACGCTCAATTAGTTATGATTATATTGGCAAAAGTCATTAATACAGAGCAGTTTAGTCCTTCTTGTGTGAGGCCAGCTCTAGGCTGGCACTCTGGGACCAGTGTGGGAGTTTTGTCCCAATAAAGCTCCCAGACTCCCTTTCATTCCTCTTTCTCTCCTGGACCTCACACACTATAACCACGATGACAGCCTGATTCCTAGGATGCAAAGAGAAGACGGCGAATCACTGCTGCCCGCCAGTTCTCCCCCCCAGCTCATATCTGCAGCCACATTACATCACCCCAAGTACTTCCCAGAGGCCACCAGTCTCTTTCCTCCTAGATCTAACACTAGATGGCCATTGCAAAGAAGAGCAAAGTCCAAAACAAACAAACAAACAAACGAACAAACACAGAGGGGAAATTCACTTTCAAACTTTGTGGGGGTACGGGTTTTGGAGAAATAACTTGAGGTAGAAATAAAGCATCTTCCAAGATAAATAAAGGCTAGAAAAGAACTTGCATAAGTAGTTCTTGCATAAGCGAAAGTTCAGAAAACACCAGAATGTTTCTGAAATTAGAGTAAGTCTAGACTGAACAGCATATTTCGTGACTAAGTGCCATAGGCTGGGTGGTTGAAACACAGAAATGATTCCTTCACAGCTCTAGAAGTCAGAAGTCCAAGATCAAGGGTTGGCACTGCTGAGTATCTTCACTCTGGGGTACTATTTCGGTGTATGTGTGCCCTAATTGGCTTTATTATCTAGTAAGCATGAAAATATAATATATGATATATATTCCCAGATTCAAGAGGTAAGTGCTTATTTATTTTAAAACATACAATGTGATGATGTAATATGTGTTGTGAAATGATTACCACAGCCACAATAAGCTATATGTCAGTCACTTCCTATGGTCATCTCTGAGAGAGAGAGACAGAGACAGAGACAGAGACAGAGAGAGACAGAGAGAGGGAGAAAGAAAGAGCACTTGAAATGCATTCTTAGCAAATTTCAAGCAGACAACACAATCTTATTAATCACACTGAATGTTGTCACTAGACATTGTCTTATCGCTACCAGATATACTCCTTTGTATTTGTAACGTATTCTGTTTTTTCTATATCTGTTATGTGTATTATCTGGGACCCTCTCGCTGTGAGGGTTCATTTTTATTTCCATAACTGCATCTTATTTGTAGTGTCCTTCACACAGCACACAGCCCTTTCTCTCCTGGCTACTGTACCCTTCCAAGCACCCAGACTTTTCTCTCCTAGTAATCATCACACTTGTTGCTTTATCTAAAATTTCTTTCCATAGAATGCAATCCCGAGAACAGGAACTAGTTAACACATACAGATGATGTTGTACATACACACAAAGACACAAGACCCAGTTGAAGTCTTGCTTGGAGATAGTATGGATGGACTTTGGGGATCACGCTAGTGAAACAGTAAAATAGATCAGACAGAGACAAATATTGTATAACTGCACTCATTGGTGGAAAAGAGGGAAAAAAAGCAAATTAATAAATAAAACCTTAGATTCTGATGACCAAAGGTTAATTATCAGAGAGGAAAGAAAATGGGGAAGCAGGTAAAGGGAATCAGGTAGTAAATGAGAACAGAATTTTGGATGGAGCGTATAACAGAGCATAAACTATAGTAACATAAACACGAAAGTGACATAATATTGTAAAGTTACTGTCACATGGATTACAAATAGGTATTCCCATTCTTATTTCACCAGTGATTTTGGAAATCCAAACTCACTGGTGAAATAAGTGGTTTACCCCCAAATATCACAGCATTCCAAACAGAGTTTGCTGATTCCTAATGTTTCTCTCCCACCTGATAGTTCTCCCTATTGGAGTATGAGCCCATGTTCTCTAGAACATTGATAATCTCACTACTGATTTTCTGGATGTGACTCTCCCCTCTGTAACACAGAATGGAGTTAGATCTGAAGGCACAGAGATGGATCTTAATAAAAAAGACCGCCTGTTACTTGGCCTACGCACACGGTAACTTCGTTTTCCAGAAACACGAGCTGCAAGGTGGATGCTTCCCTGTGGTTCACACCATGGAGCTGCCTGCAGTCGAGACTGACGCTACCGTTTGCTCAGTGAGACCAGAGGTCTGACTCACTCAGGCACTGCCTTCCCCAGATTTGGATCTGCAACCTGGTACCTGCTATCGTCTTCATAATTAAGCCAATTAGTTGCTGGGCTTTGGAACTTAAAGCAATTTTGTCTAAATATCTATATATCCCATAGGTGTGGGTAGTTAGGAGTGGGGAGGAGAGAAAAGGTGGCACGCTCATGGCAAAGGAGGGTGACAATCTGCCGAGGCCATGTGGCTGACAACCCGCCTGACGCTTGTTTTGACTTTTCTCTAACTGCACAACCGGCTCATGCAGATTTCTTTACATCTCATAGTAAAATGTGCCACAGCAATGTTCTAAGCAAATGCAAACAAAAATATGCTTCCCCCCATTCCAAACAGATCTCTCACACAGCGCGACGGTGCCATGGCATGGTGAGAGACAGAGACAGAGACCACCAGGAACCAGACCTGCTCATGGTATCAAACCTCTCCAGGATCAAACCTCTTCGGGGCGCTCAGAGAGCCACTTCAGCGACACCGGAACACTTACCATCACTCGGGCATAGCTTGTACTTTGCATTCCTCATTCCTTCATGCATGGAGGGTCACATTATTCATGCAACTAATTCAATATTTCTTTGTATCTACCGCGATCCCGTCATAAACAGTAGAGACGGTACCAAGGCTGCAGCTAACCTACATACACATCCGGTCCCTCCAGAGTTCAGAGTTTCTTTGCTTTGGCTCATCCTTCTCCAGCTTAGTTATACTTCTTTCTCCCTACAAAATGCCTTTCTGTTCTTTCAGAGGCAATATGGGTCATTTACTTTCTTGTCTTTATTATTCCTTCCCATAGTGAGAATTAATCATTCTTTCCTCATTGTTCCTACAGTTTCCTGCTTCCACTCTGAAACAGCACAGTAAGGAACTGGAGAAATGACTGACGTCACATTTCTCACATTGCTTCTGTTTTTATTTCCTCCCACCTCCCTAGTTCTTGTAAAACCAGATCTTCCCTAGTTCAGGGAAAACTAACCACACACACACACACACACACACACACACGTGTACACACATATATGGCCTCAACCTCGTAACCTGGAGCTTTTTAATTAGGTTTTGTAATTTTTGCATTGAGACTTCCTTTTTTGGCTCAAACATCACTGAAGTGTTCCAATATGCCTTTCTCAAAACTCCTGACTGAAGGAGAATGACAAGGAGTCAAGCCACATTTTCTTTCCAGGAACTAAAACATGGCGGCTACAAGTGTGGGTTTGAAGTCCAGATTGGGTTATTTCAAATCCTGACTCTGCCATGTGTTAAATGTGTTACTTTGAGATCTTTCTTACATATTCGTGCCTAGGTTTCCCCTAGCTTTAAAAAATGGATAATAATAGGATATATCTGATGGTGTGAGGATTAAAAGTGTTAATTCATGTAATTATTTGGAACACTATATGGTACTTCATGCAAATTTAAGAGATGCTAATTATTAGTTATTGTTATCCAAATGAAATAATTCCTACCTTGAGTGTACTGGAGCATTGTACCAGTGGTGTTTCTTTCAAACCAGATGCTTTGAGACTCAATTTCATAAAAAGTTACTGCTGAGAACAGATACTTTGCACCCTCCTACTATTTCTGAAGAGTATGTCATTTGGAGTTAGATCACAGAGCTTGAGTTTTATATTCTTTTTTTTTCTTTCTGAAATAAAAAAGATCTTATTTAAGAGAAATGAAAGGAAGCAAAAGGGAAGCAGAGAAGCTGTGGGGTATGTAATGGGTCTCCCTAAGCAGATTTCCAACTCCCAAGATTGTTACCAATGTGAGTCCCTTGCCTTGGAAAAGGTGCTCAGCCTCCCCCAAATTTCTTATTTCTTCATTGGATAAAAGAGAGGTAATTATACACCCCTCAAAGAGTTGCTAGGATAATTGGATGGGTGTTATGAGAGTGAGTTAATAATATCTGGAATGTTTAACTTCTAGTGTGATAATCTTTGTATAATTCCTTTATTGAAGTTGTAATAGCAATAGCCATAGTGATTGTTGTTTGGGGCTACTCCTTGTAGTGTTCAGGGCCTACTCTTGATTCTGTGCTTAGGGATCACTGCTGGCAGTGCTTGTTACCATATTCAGTGCCAGGGATGGAACTGGGCCAGTCACGTGCAAGGCAAATGCTTTACCCCTGTACTATCTCTTGGCTATTGTCTCACTCTTTTTTAAAAAATATTTTATTATAACACTGTGAGATATACAATTACAAAGATTTTCTTGTTTGGGTTTTGGTCATGCAGTGTTGCAGCACCCATCCCTTCACCAGTGCCCATTTCCCACCACCAATGTCCCTGATTCCCTCCCCGTCCCCTAGCCTGCCTCTATGGCAGGTTCTTTACTCTCTTTCTCTCTCTCTCTCTCTCTCTCTCTCTCTCTCTTCTCTTACACATTGTGGATTGCAATACATACATTTAGAGGTTATCATGTGCATCTTTTTTGCCTGTATTCAATGCTCAGTTCTAGGCTGATATTATCACTTTTTGCCAATTATTAGCACACTGTTCTCTTCTCAGTCTTACCTAACCTCTAACTCCCACACATTTGTGGTAGATTCCACCTTTGGCAAGACCTCTTGATCTATGTTTTTCTTGACCTTGGATATTGGTATCATAGTATATATATATATATATATGTATATACACACACACATATACATATATAGATATCTCTATCTATCTACCTACCTACCTACCTACCTATCTATCTATCTTCTCTATCTATCTTCTATCTCTATCTATCTATCTCTCTCTTCTATCTTCTATCTATCTATCTATCTATCTATCTTTATGTCATGCAAATAAATGCGGTCATTCTTTATCTGTCTTTTTCCTTCTGGCTAATTTCACTCAACATGATCCTCTCCATGTCCATTCATTTATAGGCAAATTTCATAACTTCATTTTTCTAGCAGCTGAATAGTATTCCATTGTATGCATGTACCAAAGTTTCTTTATCCAGTCATCAGTTCTCGGGCACTCTGGTTGTTTCCAGATTCTGGCTATTGTGAATAGTGCTACTATAAAAATAAAGGTGCAGATGGTGTTTCCTCTGTGTGTTTTTGGCTTCCCAGAGTATATTCCCAGGAGTGGTATGGCTGGGTCAAATGGGAGCTCAATGTCTAGTCTTTGGAGGAATGTCCATATTCTTTTTCCAAAAAGCGCTGTACCAATCGACATTCCCTCCAACAATGAATCGGAGTCCCCTTTTCCCCACATCCACATCAGCACTTGTTGTTCTGCTCTTTTGAATATTTGCCAGTCTCTGTGGTGTGAGATGATATCTCATTATTATTTTTGTATTTCTCTGATGATTAGTAATGATGAGCATTTTTTTAATATGCCTTTTGGCCATTCGAATTTCTTCCTTGTCAAAGTTTCTGTTCATTTCTTCTCCCCATTTTTTTTATGGGGTTGGCTGTTTCTTCTTGTAAAGTTCTACCAGTGCCTGATATATCCTGGATATTAATCCCTTATCAGATGGGTATTGGGTGAATATTCTTTTTTTTTTTTTTTTTGGTCACACCCAGCAATGCTCAGGGGTTTCTTCTGGCTCTGTACTCAGGAATTACTCCTGGTGGTGCTCGGGGACCATATGGGATGCCGGGGATCAAACCCGGGCTGGCACAGGCTGGCCGTGTGCAAGGCAAATGCCCTACCCGCTGGACTATAGCTCTGGCCCTGAGTGAATATTCTTTCCCATTCTGTGGACTCTCTTTGTATCTTGGTCACTGTTTCTTTTGAGGTGCAGAAGCTTTTAAGTTTCATGTAGTCCCATATCTTAATCTTGCTTCTAGATGCTTCGTTAGTGGTGTTTCATCTTTGAAGATGCCTTTAGCTTCAATGTTGTAGAGGGTTTTTCCTATGTTTTCTTCAATGTCCTTTATGAATTCAGGTCTGATATTGAGATCTTTAATCCATTTTGATTTGATTTTTGTGCATGGCGTTAGACAGAGGTCCAAATTCATTTTTTACATGTAGCTGCCTAGTTTTCCCAGCACCACTTGTTGAAGAGGCTTTCCTTGCTCCATTTCACACTTTTTGCTCCTTTTTCAAAGATTAAATGATCATGTGTTTGAGGATGGGTGTCAGGATACTCAACTCTATTCCATAGGTCAACAGGTCTGTTTTTATTCCAATACTATGCTGTTTAATTACTACTGCTTTGTAGTACAATTTGAAGTTGGGAAAGGTGATGCCTCCCATCTTTTTTTCCCAAGGATTGCTTTAGCTACCCATGGGGGTTTATTATTCCATACAAATTTCAGGAGTGTTGGTCAATTTCTTTGAAGAATGTCATGGTGTCATGGGTATCCTTATAGGGACCACATTGAAGCTGTACAAAGCTCTAGGGAGTATTATCATTTTGACAATGTTAATTCTCCTGATCCATGAGCAGGGAATCTGTTTCCATTTCCTCGTGTCCTCTTTTATTTCTTGAAGCAGTGTATTGTAGTTTTCTCTGTGAAGGTCTTTTACACACTTGGTTAAGCTGATTCTTAGGTATTTGATTTTCTGTTGTTGCCTCACTCTTTACAATATTCTTTTCTCTGGGAAAGATCCTCTGTTGAATGGGCGGCTCTCAGGACCCCAGCCTGTGCCCTGCCACCCTGCCATGCTTTGTCTTGTCTTCTTCCTTCTAAATACCATGTATCTAAGTCTCTGTGCTAAGACGTGCTTGAATGCTCATTGGCCATGATGCCTTGCGCAAACTGAGACCTTCCATAGATTTTCTTTACAGCTCCACAGGTGCCCCTCTGGCGATTCCAGCTTTCCTCAGTCCAATCCCTTCCATCGCCTTTAAGGCTCATCATTACTGAGTCTAACCGAGTTCACAAATTACAGGTCACCTGGACTGATTGTCCAAAAGTCTGCATACTTGTGTCCTGATGAAACACAAGTGACCCAAATAGACTAAAGTCTCTGTTCTTTTTTGGGGGTAAGATAGGTTTGAGCACCTTAATGGTGCTCAGGACTTACTCCTGCCTCTGTGTTCAAAGATCACACCTGGCAATGCTCGGGACACCACATGGGGTGCCAGGCATCAAACCCATACCATATCTGCATCAAGCAAATATAAGGCAAGTGGCTTCCCCACTGTGCTGATCTAAGTAATAATAACCATGGGGAGTGAGCGGGGGTCAACTCATCAAGAGAGGAAGAGCAGAGAGAGAACAAGCAGCTCAGACAAAATGGTGGCAGGTATGTCACAAGTGACCCTTTTTCCAGCATCCGGCTAAGAAGCATTTTGCCAAGACCCTCACCTCTCCCTGGAAGGGACCCTTCCACTGGCTTAGAGCAAATCTTTAGCCCAACTGCTTCCTCCAGGGTTTCTGGTTCACCAAGGTCACTTATTGTACTTGTGATGAAAAAAAAGGAAAACGCGTCCTCATTTCCTTGCCCTGCAAGTGGCTCCATATGCCTGGAGGCCCGGGCAGTGGAGGGCAGGGGGCCGCCCTCTGTCCACACGGGCACCTCCACACAGGTTCTGCTTCTTAGCCTCATCTCTCCAACAATTTCAGATCACACTATGACAAAGCCTTCCTGCCTCCTTCAAATACAGAAAACTGCTCAATTTGTCACTCCAGAAAACGAAAGTTTGGGGGTAAGAGGAAGAAAAGAATGCAAAACACTAGCTATCGGTCCAATGCCAGTTTTGTTTGAGAAGTGGCGTTTATATTGGTAAAGGGTGGCAAATGTCAGCCCCGCCGCCCATCACCCGCTTCCTTCTCTCTGCCTTTTCTCACTGTGGGATACAACGAATTAAGCATTTCAGATAAATGTTGAAATCTAATTTATCAGGGTTCTTCTAGAATTCCAACTAGTTTAAAATCGAACATGCTAGCTTGAAATGTTTCGAGTCCCCAAAGTACTTGAAACATTCATCACCTTCCAAAAGATTAAAATCAATGTGCTTGTAAAATAAAATAAAATAACTACAAACTCAGAAAATGCCAGCTGCCTTGGCCAACGGGAGTGTGTGTGTGGTTGGGGGGGATATAATTGTGTCCTTTCTCTCCAGGTCCAGGAACTTTTAAGTGCTACTGTGCTACATCAGGTATGGAATGAAAGACAAATGACAAGGACTCTAAATAGGAGGCGGAGCTGAAGTAACTGTAGTTTTTATGTCAGGGAGAGCCGGGAGAGAAAAGCATCATTGTATCTGGGATTAACAGAACTGCAGGATTTCATGAATGACAGCCCAGCTTTTTATCGAAAGGAAGATAGTTAGGGCAGTAAAAGAGAACATGACTAGAATGTGCTCTGCTAATTGGAAATGTATATTATCTTCAGGCGATGGGATGTGTGTGTGTGTGTGTGTGTGTGTGTGTGTGTGTGTGTGTGTGTGTGTGTGTGTGTGTGTGTGTGTGTAGAAAGGGGGCTGGGGCGGATGAGGAGAGAAACACTGAGGAGCTGACATTGAGGGGAGAGTGGGACCAAGGACGCCCAGGTTGAGCCACACCGACAGGGCAGTTAAGGGGCCTTTCCTTACTGATATGAACACCAGTGGCAAGGCCCCCTCCCCCAGCCCCTTTTAATTCAGTGGCTACGTTGGGGCTTCTTTGATGGCAGCTTTGAAGTTGGTGGCTTTGAGATTACTCTTCTGTGACCTTGACCACCAGCCATGAGGTTAGGGGGAAGGGGAGGGGAGGAGGAAGGCCCTGGAGTTGAAAAAAAAAAGATGAGGAAGGAGATGGGAGGGGGGGGGGGGCCGGCAGCGCAAGACATTTCGGCCACATTCCAGGAGACTTTTCTGATCGCTCTGCAAAGTTGAAATATGATTGCAGCCTTTTGCACGGGGGAAGGAAAGAAACCATTTAAATGAAAAAATTAGCTGCCTGAGCAGGTCAAGCACATAGTTACATTAATGTCGTGTAGAACAATAAATCAACTTCGATCTCCAATTGAAAAAATGCTAATTTAGTTCAGCGATTCACCGATTGCACTTTCCTCGGATAGAAATCTTTTCTTTTATTTAATGCGGAGCCGTGATTTGACAGCCTCGTCTAATGGCGCCTACAGACTCTGAGCATTGCAGTGGAATTCTGATCATGGTTTTAATATTCCGTGCAGCTCTGCCCCCTCTGATTTCACGCTCACACATTAACAAGAGCTGACACTGGAGATTAGACGCAGACAGCTGGAATGCCAGGGCTTTGTTGGAGCATGGACAGGAGCCAACCTCGTTCAACCACAGCCAAGAGGGACCTGGGAAAGTCTTAAGCAGGAGGGGGAAGGCGGGGTGGGGTGGGGAGGGGGGCTGCGAGGGAGGGTGGGAGCGGGGGATGGGGGGCAGAAAGAAAGGCAAGGTAGTTTCTGAAGGGCATAGGAAAATCGAGATTTCCAGAAAGCCCTTTGTCTCTGAAACTCACATTCGAATCAATTCTGATTTATTTCGAGGAAGTGGATCATTACAGGGAAATCCCGAATTGGCTGCAGTCTTTTTTTGGAAACTCTGGAAACACGAGCATGCCGCAGGAAAAATGGAAATGGTTGCCTGTCTCAGCGGCTGACTCGGCGTGTCTGAGGAACAATGGTGATTACGAGCTGGAGGACCAGTGCTCACAGAAGGAAATGTGTTCACCCCTTTCCCTTAAAAAAAATCACTTAGTTCCAGGTGAATAGATGGGGAAATAAACGTAGATTTATGAGCCCAGCCTGCTCAGCTAGTCCCCTCCCTAGGCAGGGAAGGAAGTGTCCTAGTGTAACTGCCTTGAGCCAAATAAACTGTTTCCTGATACCAGAAATCAAATAAAGATCTAGAATTCTATCTAAACCATAAAGCAACTTGTGCTCACCAAGTGCCATGCGGCCAAAGAAAAGGCAGGGTGCTGTCCCCAAACAGAGGTAAGACTTTCCCAAAGGGAAAATGACAGATGAGCAAAGTTGCAAAGATTGCACATTAATGCTAGGTCCAAAAAAAAAATGATTTCTGCTCCTGGGGAGACCAATTGAGTAGAAATAACAAATGTCCTTCTTACGGACTGTATCATTAATAATGATCATACTTTACATTTTGATTCCAGAGCAGTTATTCAATATTCAGTGGGGAAGGAGAGAGGAGATTGGGCCCACTGAGGATGGAGGCTATGACTGAGGCCGGAGCAATTTTAGTACTTACAAATCACACAGCACCACTGTCCCTGTGGTCCTCATGCATTTTCTCCCGCAAGCCCCCTGCTTTGTCCTAGAAAATGGCTTCATTTGGGGTTCAAGGGGCTGAACCATCACGGATCACTCTTGGCTACGGCTCTTATTTTTTCCTTTTCCTGGTCTAAGTGGGAACCATGTCACTGGGGTAGGTTAATTCATTCAACTAGAATTCACTGAGCACCAAACCAGGCAATATTTAGATAAAAAAAATAAGGAGGAGTTGGGGAATGACTAAATTATATAGCGATATTTCTATTATATTGAAATATTTTCGCATAAAAGTAGAGGTCAGATCAGGCAGAGCTGTTAAGAGCATTACCGTGAAACAGCATCCACCAGGGTGCTCAAGAACAAGAGGGCCTAATTCGTACATGAACCTCAGCTCTCCTCTTGGACTTTGAACAAGGCACTGATTTCCAGAGCACTTTTCTTTCCTATAACATGAAGCATAAAATTAAACAGCCCTTAACTACGTGCCTGGGCACATAGTAAGCACTTAATAAATGCTATTACGTTATTCATTTCTTGCAGTTGTTGGGAGGTGTCAGTGAGAATACACACACACACACACACATACACATACACACACAAACACACACTTTCTCTCCTTGGCCACAGTGAATAATGTTGGTGTTAAAGTTACTGATATTTTCCAAAGCATTATGATTTATAATTCTATCATTATTATTATTATTATTTTAATTTTTATTATACCACCATGAGACATGCAATTTCAAAGATGCTCATGATTGGGTTTAGTCATACAGTGTTCCCAGCACCTTTCCCACCTCTAAACAAGTTCTATTGCCTTAAAAGTAGTCTCTTCATATACCTGTCTTTATTTTCTAAAATAATGAAAACGGATCAAATATTTTGAAAGTTTTCTTTAGAATTACATGGAAACACTAAATAGTCCTAACTGTGACACATCATCATGTGCAGAGGGTGGATGTGTTGCTGGAAGCTCCTGATAGATGCCCCTAGGCCCAATAACTCCGGTGGGCATTCAAACTAGGGGACCATGGTTCTGGGAATAAATGTGCCTATAAAGAAATTAGACTGATTTCCTCAAGTGGAATATAAATAGAATCTGAACTCAATTTCAAAAGAGGTTTGCTGAGCAGATGGAGCCTTTCCAGACACATCCACAGCCTCCCAAGAAGAGCCATGGATCACAGCTCTCCCGACAGATGTGGGGGAGGAATGAAGATCAGTATCTCAAGGCCATGTTTTAGAACTGTTTTCCCTGACACCACCTCACCAGTTCCACCAAAGGAAAACGACTCACTCACAAGCTCTTCAAACAATGAAAACACTGAGGCTCACTTCTCTTGTCCTTGCTCCTCTTGGTTTGGGAATAGCTTTAGTACCCAGGGTCAATTTGCTCATTTATTCAGACTTCACCAAGCATCTATGGGGCTTCTGGTAGATACTAAGAACAAAAGTTTATTAACTGATTGTCCCTGTCCCACAGTCTAGCAGGAAAAGCAAGTACACAGTTGCACTGCAGAGGCCCAATACATGCTATAGACCCAGACAGGTCCTGGAGGATCCTTTCCAGTGCAAGCTACAGGCTCAGAAGGTCCTGGAGGGTCCCAAATATTATCACGCTCAAGTGTGTGGCCATTATCTTAGAGCATGCAGGGGAGCAGAGGCTGGAGAGACACTTGCTCCAATTCTTCCACCTACCACTATTTCTGGCTTCCATGATCAAGAAGATCATATCCTCTACAACCTACCAAATCCCTGAGTGTAGCTGCAACCCACCATGTCCCTTTTCTTACTCTCTCTCCTTTAGCAGGAAGTTCTTTGGCAGAATGAGAGAGAACTGGCTTTCCTGAGTCCCTCTCTCCGGGAAGATCTGGGAGGTGTGATTGATTATAATTTCAATTATAAAAGGCTTAAATATATTTTTTAGGGGGAGGTCATTTTTGGCTAACAATGTCTGAGTCTGTTCCAAGGGCTGCAAACACATGGCAAGGCAAGTTTCCAGTGGCCCTGGCACTCATATCACCTACAACTGTTAATAAACTTGGACCAACGGGAGAGTAGATGAGCTGAAAGAATGGGTAAGTGCCTGGGAATGTGAGGCAGCTTCTGGTGGTTAGATAGCATTGATTTTATCAGTAGCAACACTGCACATACATGATACAACAGAAAACCATCAGCCCAGGGTAGTTTTGTTTATGCTTCATTACCTGGCTTCTGTGACATGAGGGAGGGGTGTCATGTGTGCCAACACACTGTCACGGAAGTAGTCCATTTGTTCAAAGTGCAGAGAAAATTACCCTGACTTCAAGCATCCACTCTAGGTCAGAACATCTAGAGGCATCTAAAGAAGATGGAGAAGGTAGGAACCTGTCTGGTCTGGTGACGTCAGAATGTCTGAACTATTCTGAAAAGAATCATGACCCGGTACTGTTCCACACACAAGATCTGGGACTCTTGGAAGCATTATGTTTGTGGATGACTTGCTAAGCTTTGGTAGCAATTTCAACCAGATAAAAAAAAAATCAGGTAGGTTCTCCCTATGCTAGATTCATCATGTTTTCTAATATGCTTTCCAGAGTGGGAAAGGAGGAGCTATAGGGAAGCGTGGAATCTCTGCACTGCTCCCAAAAAGAGGTACTCATTTGTGTTAATGTCCTGTGTATTCCCACTGGGGGTGTGGTGGGGCTAAGAACAACTATACTGGAAAAAGAGATTTGGTGTCAAGATGGGCATATCACATATCCAATTTAAAATGAGCTTAGTTAAAGGGAAGACATTACATACCATAGCCTTCCCATAACTGAGTTCTAAGGTTCAAGATATATATTCCCTTGAGAACTATGTCTGCTGTTGGATCCAAAAGGTTAGGGGACATGCAAAATAGTATGTTATTTGTCATGCTGGTGTTCAATCTCATTTCCATGAGACCAGTTCTGGGCAGCCTTGGGGATAAAGCAAGGAGAACACAGGTCAGGTGGGTCATGAGAGAGAGAATCAGAATCTTTTTTGCACACTGATGCTGGTTCAGTGGCACTTGGAAGATATGTAATTTAATGGTCACAATGGTCCCATTTAAGTAAACGATCAAGTAAAAAATATCAATAGCAGTATCTTATGTACTGCATGGATCACACTCCATAAAATGCTAATATTTGACCATTTTCCCCTTTGAAAATGTAAACTTCATATGGTCCAACCTAATAAAAGCATGCCGATCCATGATACAAAGCACTCTGAATAAACACATTTTTCTGACATATGGAATTGAAATAAAAATATGGCCAGTAAAACAGAAACAGAAGGGTCATTTACTTTGGCTCCCAAAGTTGTGTGTTCTGTGGCTCTAAGACATCTGAAGGGCAGGCTTAACTAACTCAGACATGTGTCCTCTGCAGAGACAAGGCTTCAACAATGAAGAGGACAGGAAGAGATGACCTCTAGTCTCCAACATGCCACAGTGGAAATGGAATAGAAGGCACAGTCAACCCCTCTGCCACTAAAACTACCTAGCTAGTTCTGTAGCTCTGTGTCCCTCATGGATCTGGGGAAGAAGCAAAAAACCCTTCCCATAGGCTGAACTGTGTCTCCCCCCTAAGACATCTTGAAACCCCAACTCCTAAGAATGTGCCCTTATTTGGAAATAGGATTATTGCAGATGTAATTAGTTCAGATGAGGTCATACCAGAAAAGGGTGGGCCTTTTATTCAGTATCAGTGATGTCCTTAAAAAAGAGAAGAGAAACAGAAACACAGAGAAGATGATCTTGTGAAAACAGAAGCAGAGGCTGGAATCAGGCCGTCGTAAGTCAAGAAACAGCCAAAGGATTGGTGGAGGGATGGGTGCTGGAACACTGTGTGACTGAAACCCCCAAACATGAACAACTTTGTGATTGTATATCTCATGGTGGTATACTACAATATTAATTAAAAAAAGAAATAGCCAAAGGAGGCTCAGCAAGGCAAAAGAATCTCCCTACAAGCTTCAGAGAGATTATGGAGCCGCTGACACTGACTTCTGGCTTTCTCTCTTCAGAATTGTTCAAGACAAGATCTGTTGTTTGAAGCTTCCTGGGTTGGGATCCTTCGTTACGATACACCCAGGAAATGAATGCTATCACTTTTTTCCTTCCCTCTCAACCCCCTGCACCCCCCCCAGCCTTTTATCTTGTTTTCAGTCAAAGTGATTAAGAAAATTAAGCTGTGTAAAGAGGCAAATCCTTGATTTCAGGAAACATGGCTCATGGGACTAATGCATTTCTGGAATGTTCTGAAGAGTTTTTTTTTTTTTCTTAAACCTTACTTAAGCTTGAGTGCTAACTTAAAAACATGCTCTAAATATTTGGGGAGATAACTATCCCCACTTTTTTCCTCCTACAAAGAGTTCATAAATTCAATTTATGACAGCCAACATATAAATTAGATTCATTCTGAGCCTAAGTTATGACCTTATAAAATTTGTGTGACTAGGTTGCTTTCCCAGCAAAAAGGCAAAAGAAGTTTGTCAATGAGATGTTATCCAGCATCTGCGATTGGTCTTCACACCATCAACAATTAATTTGGGATATATAAGTGGTGAGTATGACTGGGGAGGGCCAATATATTATGCTATTATATCATTACTGGTATCAAAACCCAGATTCATTTTATAGGCTAGTTGATTGTTAGCAGAACCTAGAAACAAATTGGATATGAATAGAGACACTTAGGACTTTTTGAATATCCACCATATATTTTCAGACCCTGGTCCAAAGGACACATGATTTCAGGAACTCCACACCACAATTCCAACACCTGGTATTATTAAACATCAAACAACATCATTAAACATCATTAAACAACAACAAAAGCAAGGCTCAGAAAAATAAATTAATTAAAAATGAGTAAATAAAAAAATAAAAGCACTGTTTAGTATTTAGTTCAATGAATGCCTTGTATTTTATATTACCAAATCCCAAACAAGGGATACTTAAATTCCCCCTTTTTCTTGCAATTAAAAACAATGTAATAAATAGTTTCACACAAAAGTGTATTTTCTAGGTCAAAGGATATGACCTCCCCATTTTGATAAATCATTGTAGATGCTCTGATGAAAACAACTGGTTTCCAGTACAACAGAGCAATAACAAATAAAAATGACTGTTTCCTCATATCCTCACCCACCTTTTCATCTCTGACAATCTGATCTGCAAACATTACTGCATGGTTTCCACTTTCCCCTACATTTATCACATATTTAAATGTTATTTGAATTTCTGTGGATTGTCAATTCATGGCTTTATTATTATTCAGGCTTACAATTTATATAATTTGCAACAAGGAATTCTTTACGTATTGACGATGTTAGTTAGCCCTTTGCAATCTGAGAATATATTACTCAGTTTTATTTTTATTTTATTTTATTTTATTTTATTTTTTTGGGTCACACCTGGCGATGCTCAGGGGTTACTCCTGGCTCTGCACTCAGGAATTACTCCTGGCGGTGCTCGGAGGACCATATGGGATGCTGGGAATCGAACCTGGCCGGCACAGGCCGGCCGCATGCAAGGCAAACGCCCTACCCTCTGGTCGCCGCCCGTCAGTTTTAAATCTTTGATTTTATTTTATGTATTTTGCCTACCCTGCCAAAATTTTAGTTAAGATCATTACGTCTCCATGCTAATATTAATTCATTTTATCTATTTTTCATTAAGGTCATGCTGGTTTACAAAACTGTATAAGGGTAAAATTCCAAATTGAATTTATTTTTAAGCTCTTAGGAATTTTATCTATCTATCTATCTATCTATCTATCTATCTATCTATCTATCTATCTATCTATCTATCTATCTATCTATCTATCTATCTATCTATCTATCTATCTATCTACCTACCTACCTACCTATCTATCTATCTATCTATCTATCTATCTATCTATCTATCTATCTATCTATCTATCTATCTATCTATCTATCTATCTATCTACTCCTTTTGGGTCACACCCAGTAATGCTCAGGGGTTACTCCTCGGGCTCTTTGCTCAGGAATTACTCCTGGCGGTGCTCAGGGACCATATGGGATGCCAGGGATCAAACCCGGGTTGGCCGTGTGTAAGGCAAACACACTACACGCTGAGCTGTCATTCTGGCCCTCCATTCTTAGAAATTTAAATGGGAATTTCTTCCCTTTTGCAATTTTAATGGGATATTTTCTTGCATTGCATTTTCATTAAATGTTATATTAAACATATTATGAGGTAATTTTAAAGGCTTAATAATAAAACAACTATCTTACCACCAAGCTTAATAAAATAGTGCTAATAAAGTTCAAATCCTTATCTATTTCTTCCCCATCATCTTCATTTGTGTGCATAAATGTACATTTACAAAATAGTTATATATTTTTACATAACAACACATGGGCTTGGTCTATTTAAACTTTTACACAGGTGCGTTCTTCTGAGAGTTGCTTTCATGCTCAATATATTTGTTAGAATTCATTCATGACCACACATGTCCTTCTAGCTCATTCATTATCTATATGCTGCACTTTCTCTGCCCAGCAGTGACATACGGGCAATGCTGAAGGGTCATGAGTGATGGGGGATGGAGTAACTTTGTATATCAGTACCATAAATGTACCCACTATGGTAATCATATTACCTAAACTATAACAATAATATTTTTCAAAAACAAAAAGCAAGGTGCTTGGGACATTCCAATTCATGTTTCCCTGTACATAAAAGAGTTTCTCTGGGAGTGGAACTGAATATCTTATACGAATCTCCCTAATAAGTAGTTTGAACATCTTTCTTATGCTCCATTAAACATCTAGATTCCCCTCTTACATAAATGGCTTGCTCATTACTTTAGTACTTATTTTTATTTTTCAATCCATTGCAATTTAAAAAACCATATTGGGTAAGCTCTTTTCTTGGTGCTGTGTGTATTTCATACCATGCACGGGGGTGGTAGGAGACGGGTTCCAGGATACAGTACAGAGTGAGGTCTGATGTTCTCTACTCGTTCACCTTTTCACAGACGAGCTTGACTGCCCCTTTCTTGAGTGAGAACTTGGCTTCCCATTTGCAATGCGGAAGGGACGTTACGTGACTTATGAATTAGGTTATTAAAGATACTGTGGCTTGCCTGCACTTCCTTCTTGAGACTATATGCTAAGTTGTGGGGAGGCTGTGGAGATGGCTCCATGGAAAAGGGCAGATAAGCATCAAGAAACTGATGCTTATCCCACCCTCAAACTGTACGGGGTGAACGATATTCTATGTGAGCCCTCCAGGTCCTGCTGAAGTCTCAGATGTCGGCTGTCTTACAGACATCGTGGCTAGCCCCTCAAGAGAACTCACAAGACAGGAACACTAGCCAAGCAGTTTAAGGATCTCCGGGTCTTAGAACTATATAAGATGATAAATGTTTGTTGTTGCTCTAAGCTGCTGAATTTTGGCAATTTAGAATTTGATAATTTATCAAATTAGCTATGGTAACTAGTACACACACCCTCTTGAATGATTTTATTATTTGTTGTAGTGCCTTTAGTTATTTTCCTTAGGTTTGCAAAATTATCTACATATTATGATTTTGGGCCCTCTTATCACAGAACTCACTGCATTGTTTCCTTATCAAAATACCAGGCATAGGCTGGAGAGATAGCACATCGGGTAGGGTGTTTGCCTTGCATGCAGCTGACCCAGGTTCGATCCCAGGCATCCCATATGGTCCCCTGAGCACCGCCACGAGTAATTCCTGAGCGAAGAAACAGGAATAACCCCTGAGCATTGCCAGGTGTGACCCAAAAAAAAAAAAAATACCAGACATAAGCTAAAATTCATAAATTTTATTATGTTAAGGAGATCTATTTATTCTCACTTCATCAATAGTTTCAGAAAAAAGAAAGAATATTGAACTTTGTCAAGTTCTTTCTCAATAATAATATTTTCTTATGATTTTTCTGTTTAATTGTATTAACCTTTTTTTTTTGCTCTGACATTCAAGAGTGTGAGTAATCTTATTTTTACTATTTATTGCTTTTTGCAACCTTGATTCAGTCTAAAGTCTTTTAAAGTCTAGTTGACAGAAACGTTTCTTATGTACAAAAAAAGTCAGTAAGTCTCTGGAGAACATATAGCAAATATACTTTGCTCTCTGGGCTGCACCTACAAGTGGTCGACTTCTGTAAAGACCCTGAAGGACGGTTTGAGGCTCTTCTATTCCTGAATCAACCAGATGCCATTGGGCTACATGGACGGTAGGTCCAATGGAAATGTTACTGGTGCCGCTCGAGCAAATCGATGAATAACAGGATTCAAGTGATTCAAGTGATTCAAGTTCTTTCTCAATATATTTTTCTTATGATTTTTCTGTTTAATTGTATTAACCTTTTTTTTTGCTCTGACATTCAAGAGTGAGAGTAATCTTATTTTACTATTTATTGCTTTTTGCAACCTTGATTCAGTCTAAAGTCTTTTTAAAAGTCTAGTTGACAGAAACTAGACTGCAGGGCAGAGCAGAAACCAGCTTTCCCAAGTTGCTCAGCGGCCGCCGCAATTTACCTCCAAATTACCGTAAATATTCAACCCAACCCTCTGAGAGAGTCCCACAAATTAATGAGAATATAGCGCCCGCATGGCAGAGCCTGGCAAGCTGTCCGATGCGTGTTCGATATGCCAAATCCAGTAACAAAAATGTTTATTTTCCTGACCCCGAAAGAGCCCTTAATACGGCAGCAGTAAGAAAGGCAAACAAGCAGTGCCAGACAAAATTACATGGCCATCCTAGGCTTCCAAAACGAAGAAGGACTAAAATGACTGTCTGTACTTTCAATGCACGTACACTGGCATCGGAAGCATATATTGAGGATCTGATGCTGCAAGCAAGAAAGATCAAGTACGACATCATTGGTCTGACTGAGACGAGGAGGCGCCAGTTGCATCATGCTGTATTTGACACCGGAGAAGAATTGTTCCTTGGAACATGCGACCGAAAGAGGCATTGGTGGCGTTGGTGTCCTTGTCAACATGAACATGGCCGTAAACATTGATTCATTTGAATGCCTTACAAACCAAATAGGACGATTACACTTGAAGAGATGTGGCCCACTGCCAACAATTTCTATCTTCATTGTCTACGCACCAACATCCACATACAAAGAAGATGAAATTGAGAAATTCTACATGGAATTGGAGGAGTTCTATAAAAAAATATCACACCTACTACAAGATCATAGTCGGTGATTTTAATGTCAAGATAGAACCAAGAAGATCGGCTGAAGAACTCCACATCGGGACCCATGGCCTAGAATGGAACGAACAGGGTGAGAGACTATCTGAGTTCATCATGTCCACCAAAACCATTCATGGGAACTCACAGTTCCAGAAAGCTGAAGCGAAACGTTGGGCATGGGAATCTCCTGGCGGACAGTTCCACAATGAAATTGACCACATCATCTTCAATCGACGGTTTTGTCTGACCCATGTAGCTGTCATCCCCAAATTCCAAACAGGATCGGACCACCGTCTCCTTCGTGCAAAATTCTACTTCCCACAATGGGGAGAAAAGGCTGCAAAGTTTAAGAAGAGAACTCCCAGAACAACCACCAACTGGGAACTCTTTGGCACCATTGCAGCAACATGGGAAGATACCATCATTGAAGACATCGATGAAGAATACAACCGACTGGTTCAGCACCTCCATGATTGTGCGAAGAATGCCGAGAGAGAGAAAGACACAAAAGGACGCTTGTCTTCAGAAACTCTCGAGCTCATTCGCCAACGTGGCAAGGCACGAGCCTCAGGAGACCAAATGCTAACATCCAAGCTTGCTAAACAGTGCAGAGAAGCGATAAAAGAAGACCTCAAAGACAGAAGAGCAGAAATACTGGAAGATGCAGCAGAAGCCGGGAAAAGCATTCGCACTGCCCGCCTGTCCTTTGCCAACTATAAGACCAAGATGACTGCCCTCCGACACCCTGATGGATCTATCACATCTTTCAGAAAGGCAATGGAGAAGATTATCCAGGACTTCTACTCAAATCTCTTTGATAGCCACATCCACCTGTCCACATAACAAATTCCACAGGATGGTATGTCATTCCCAACGTTCTCCCTTCTGAAATCCGACATGCCATCTCGTCGGTAAAAGAAGGGAACAGCACCAGGCCCAGACAAGTCAGACCCGAACACCTGAAGAATCTGCCTGAAGTGAAGGAAGCAGTAGCGCTTAGCTCCAACAAGGATAAAGTACAAGAATATTTGAGTCAGAAATTATAGATGTGAAGAGCAGAAAACGTCAAAGCAAGGCAACAGAGAGAATCAGTGGCAGAATGACAAAATCAGAGGAATGAGTTAGTATACCAGAAGACAGGGTGGCTGAAATCATCAAAAAAAAATGCAGCAGGAAAGAAAAAGTGATAAAGAACAATGAAGCAAACCTCAAACATCTGTGGGGCAGCCTGAAGAACATCCAGATAAAAAGGAAGCTGAGGAAAGAAGCTTTGGTGAGGAAAACAACAGCTGAAACATCACCAGTCTGAAAACCGGACAGCCACGTGCAAAGCTGTGAAATTAGACCCCTATTTCATTCCGTACAATGAAACATGGATGAAGAAACTGGATATCAAAACTATTTCTATAAAACACTCTGAGGAAAATATGGGAAGGACTCTCAAGACTTTGACCTCAAGGAGAGTCTTCAACAATCTGACCCCTGGCAAGGAAAACAAAAAAGTTCAAATCAATGGGACGACATCAAACTTAAAACTTCTGCAGTGAGAAAGGAATGAATCTAAAAGAAAGAGACTCCCCCACTGACTAGGAGAAAATATTCACACATCACACATCAAAGGAGTAAAATCCAAGATCTATAATCTCAAAGCTCAATAACAACAAAAAACAACCTCATCAAAAAATGGGAAGGGGAGATGAAAAGACAAATTACTCAGAGATGACATAAAGATGGCCAACAGGCATAGTTTTTTAAATACTCATCATTTATTATTGAGCAAAATGATGATTAAAACAATGAGACATCACCTCACAACAGCAAAACTGGTCTCTATCACAATTTCCAGAAACCTTAATGCTGGTGAAAATGTAGCAATAATGGAATTCATTCATTGTTAGTGGAACTACTGTGTTTTTGTCAGAGACTCATAGCTTGTTTTTACTTAATATTCAACTTATTAAAGTTAATTCACAGGCAACCCATATAGAAAATTTAAAGTTGTTCAATTTTCAAACAATGAATCATTTTAAGTTTCTGTTTTATTATCTTTTAATCCAATTACGTTGAAGCAGAAATGATCATCTTTTTTTTGTCACTAGCTGAGAGAGGGCTAATCAGTTCTTTTACAAATAAGGCTCTCACTTTTGGAGTTTTTAGTTATGAGTTTCTCAGCATAGGTCTTTTGTGCAATGACAGGGTTGTTTGGATGGCTATTATTATTTTGATGTACCTTCTCTGGCTAACTTAGAGGTTTGGGGGCAAGTGACCATCTGAGCACATTTCTCCTCTCCAAGTCTTTCTCAGCTCTCTGTGTCTGCATGTATTTTTGATGAACTGGACACGCAGAGCTGGAACACACCCAGTTTCTGAAGGAAGAAAATCAAGGACCCCGTCTCAACAACATCTGTCAACTCCATCGTATTCCTGGCAAGGCACTTAGAGTCTTTTCTTCTCTTCCTTTCTTTTATTTGTGTGTGTGTGTGTGTGTGTGTGTGGGCAGGGTACACCCAGCCGTGTTTAGAGTTTACTCCTGCATCTGCACTTAAGAATTACTTCTGGGAGGGTTTGGGGACCATATGGGTGCCGGGATATAACCCAGGTCGGCTGCATGTGAGGCAAGTTCCCAGTCTACTGAACTATCTCTCTGGCCCCAATTAGAGTACTTCTTAATATCCACTCCATATTTTCCAACTATTATAAAAAAAAAGCTATTTACAGACTAATGGTTCAAAATAGTAGATTTCAATTACTGGTTCTCAAAGCAGCACCAGTTTGCAAGGGTGAAAAATGTTGAAAACCAGTCTTAAACAGGAAAAGTTTTCTTCTGTCCAAGTTGATTAACATCAGACATTTCTATGATAACTGCTGATAACTATTTTCTCATATTGACTCTGGAGTCCTCTCTAGTTACCATCTCCATGTGAGAGAGAGCAAAGAGGGCTGGAAGATCTTAGGTGGTGGATATCTCTTCTTACCCACCTTTCAGTGGTCAGACATCAGTATCACAGACCCTGGTCTCTACAAAGATTAAGAAATGCAGCTTACCTCTATGTCCAGCAGAAGGAGGAGATGTTCTATGAATACATAACCTTCATCCAGGCAATTTCAGATCCAACTAATTTTTTGCTTCACAATGTGACACACAGACAATGGGTCCAGATTTCATTCCTATGCTATGGTGCTTTAGAGCCATAACATAGTTATTTATGTTAACACATTCCTATTGAGAAGCAGTAGGTCTACCCCCTCACTAAACTGAGCTTTTCCTTTCAATGTGTGCTGTGGCTCTAAAGGTGTATTTGTGCAGTTGGAGATTCTTTGGTTTCTCTTTCTCTCAGTGAGGCAGGCTCAGTTTCTCTTTCCCTGGGTGGAATATGCACTTAGTGACTCAAGGCTGATGATCAAGTCAAAGAGAGGAGAAAGCAAGAACTGTCCCTTCCAATATTAGGCTATAAGAAGAAGCTGAGTTCTGACTTCTGTGAACTCCCCCCATTCCTCCTGGGAATCACTTCCTCTGTGCATGAACAGCCCTGGGGAAACAAGTCCTCTGAAAAGCAAGAGAAACTTCCCATAAGCACCCGAGTCACCTACAATTAGGCACTTCCCTGACTGAGCTGAGGGAGAACTACAATCCTGATCATGCTCCAACTCATGAGACTCTTAGCCACTGGGAACCACTAAGGCATCTTTGGGTTTCTGAACCACCTAAACAATAGATCACTTGTATCACTTGTCTTCCCGTTGTTCACTGATTTGCTCAAGCGGGCACCAGAAGCATCTCCATACATCCTGTCGTGTGCTAGTGTAGCCCAAGGGCATCTGCTTGCTCCAGGAACATGAAGAGCCTCAAACCATTCCTTCAGGTGATGGGAATGAGGTCTATAATTGTTACTGGTTTTTGGCATATCAAATACAACATGGGTAGCTTGCCAGGCTCTGCCATGTGGTGGTACACTCTCAGTAGTAGGCTGTCATCTCGTGCATTTACTGATGATATTTTTAAAAAATTTAACTTAAAAATTTTATTATACCACCATGGGATATACAATTACAAAGATGTTCATGTTTGGGTTTAGTTGTACAGTGTTCCAGCACCAATCCTTCCACCAGTGTGTACCACCACCAATGTCCCCTGATTCCCTTCCTCCTCCCGGCCTGCCTCTATTACAGGCACTTTGCCTCTCTCTCTCTCTCTCTCTCTCTCTCTCTCTCTCTCTCTCTCTCTTCTCTTACACACTGTGGCTTACAATATATACCTTTAGAGGTTATCATGTATATCCTTTTGCCTATATTCAATGCTCAGTTCTAGGCTGGTATTATCATTTCCAACAATTATTAGTACACTGTTTCCTTCTATGTCTTACCTAACTTCTGACACCCACACACTTGCGTTAGACTCCACCCACTGACAAGACCTCCTGATCCACATTTTGCCTGAACTTGGATATTGGTATCAACAATAAATAATTTTTATTGCTTAACTTTTCTAAGTTATGGAATGATCTGTCAAAGATTATTTATAAAATGCATCTTTTTATATTAAATCTCCTTCTTGATCATACCCTGGACATTCTTCTAGAGACAGTAAGTAAAATGGTTTTTCAATGGAACTGGCATTTCATTTCCATCGCTCAGAGCTGGTATTTACTCTAGGCTGTTGTTGTTAGAATTATGTGCTCTGTTCCTGGAACCAGAGGCGAGAGCAGCTTCCAAACACACATGCAGAATATTCCTCTTCGTTGTGGTACAAAGCCCACTTTCTTTCATAGATTTGCCACACTGGAGACTGGCGGTGTTAACTTTTACCTCTGAGATTACATTCCGCCATTCCACTGCACACAGAGAAATACCATTCTCTTCCAATTGATTAAACTAGTGCCTCCCTTGACCCTACAAACCCCAATTCACAAATTCTTTTTAAATTAAGGAGAATCAGAGAGATGACAAAATTCATTCAGATTTTCCCCTTTGGGAATGGTAAGTAAATTCCAATTTTCCCCCTACACTCCATCTCCATCTCTCATCACACTTGGACATCTCATGAGTCTTGTGAGGTTCATGTGTTGTGCCTCTTTTATGGACACAGAAAGTCTGAGAGTTTTGATGTAAAAAATCAAGTTTATGACCCTACACCTCATTTTCCATTGTGAAATCTCTTCAATATCAGCCTCCATTCTCCACACCAAGGAACAAACATATACGATACATTATGCTACAAGAGATGGGCTTTTCCCATTAAGACCCAAAATGCTGTGCAACTGTACGTCAGGAGCACACACTTACATAAACTCACTAATAGAAAACTGGCAGGTACTAAAAATTAGATCTTCAAAAAATTTTTGGTAACACCTGCATAGGTGTCTTCTGACTTTTTATTTAGAACTTACTTGAATAATTTGCCTTGAGGTTTCAAAGAGCATGGAAATAGCATTTTTTTTTTTTTTAAATTTTTTATTATACCACAGTGAAACATACAATTACAAAGGTGTTCATAATTGGTTCTTGGTAATACAGTATACCAGCACCCATCCCTCCACCAGTGCCCCATTTCCACCACCAATGTACCCCACCCCCTCCCTCCCACCCCCATGCTGCCTTAATAGCAGGTACCCCAGTTTCCTCTCTTTCTCTCTCTGTCTCTCTCTCTGTCTCTGCATCTCTCTCCCTCTTATTTTACACATTGTGGCTAGCCCTGCAGGTATTTAGAGTTTATCACTTAAGTCTCTTTGTGTATATTGAATGGTGAGTTTTAATCTGCCATTACCATTTCCTATCTGTACTTCTTTATTCATCTCTGCGCTATTCACTATAGCTAGAATCTGGAAACAACCTAAATGCACGAGAACAGAGGGCTGACTAAAGAAACTGTGGTTCATCTACACTATGGAATACTATGCGGCTGTCAGAAAAGATGAAATTATGAAACTTACCTGCAAATGGATGGACATGGAGACTATCATGCTGAGTGAAATTAGTCAGAAGGAAAAGGACAGATATAGAATGACTGCATTCATTAATAGGACATAAATAGATACCAGTGTTTTACTAAATAGCATTGTTTTTATAGGTAGATCTATCATGTGTCTGAATATCTACATTTAAAAAACCGTCCTTGTCTTCTGCATTCCAAGTTAACCGAGCCAGTCTCCTGAAAGGTGAGATGAGGCACAGACCTGGGCTACAAAGAGAATCAAACCAGGCTGTTTCCTAAAATGTATGTTACCTGCATTTCTCAGTCCTGTGGCTCTCAAAAAAAACTAAATAAATAAGACAGTGTCTAAATACAGTCCGCCCACAAAGTTACACAGTTCTTGTTCAATGCTCATTTCAATTTTCCCTGGCATGAAGAGGGTGTGCGGTCAGCAGGAGAATATTCCATACAGAGGGGGTTGCCAAGTGCCATAGAAAGTCAACTCAAAAGAGTGCACTGAGCCCTCATTCCATGAATGAAGTTCTGAGCTTCAGCAAACACCCCATGCCTGGAGACAGGGCATTAATGCAATCTGACTCTCTACCTGCTTGTCAGCCCAAATCCTCATTTGTATGCAGAATACATTTAGGATGATTTTCAGCTGAGAATAAAAAGAACAAATACATATTTAATGAAGTTCAATAGCACTAAATATATTAGTATTGATCGTTGAAGAAAACACCTATTGACTCAGATTTCCGGTCTCTCAAACTGTGTCGCCTGCCAACTCCAGCAACTTTCCGTGCCCTAGATAAAGGCCCATCCCCAAACCCTCGGTTTAGAATAAGACACTTGTTTTTATTTTTGGAATGAGAATTTTGTTGGAGTCAGAGAATGCCAGAAAAGGCCAAGGGAGGGACAGAGACAGAGATAGCCTTCTGTCTTGAGTGCCTCTCTCGGGCCTGGAAATATTCAGCTCCAGTCTCTGGGTGCCCTGTGGGCCCTGCTGACAAGGACCTGCTGTGTGGGGGGCACTACCAGGAACTTCGGGAGCAGAATCATGAAGACAGACAGAAAGGAAGAGTTGTGGTGTGAGGGCCCTAGAGTGGGGCCTCATAAATGTTTTCCACTCATAACCCCATATTCACCTGTTTTTGTTTGTTTGGGGATCACACCCATGGACGTTAGGGGCTACTCCTGGCTCAGTGCTCTAAGATCACTTTTGGTGGTAGTTGGGGAACCTGGCAATGCTGGGGAAGGTTCAGGAGGCTCCTGCAGGCACAGCACATGTACCAGACCACTAAGCCATCTCCCTGGCCCTCACCCAAGAAATGTTTATACAAGCCCAGGATTATAGGTGTGCAAAACAGTATATAATGCAAACATTTGCTGATAATAAATCATACATTTATTTTATTTATTAATTTATTTATGTTTTGCCCTTTGGGTCACATCTGGCAATGCTTGGGGTTATTCCTGGTAGTTTGCAGGGGGACCATATGGAATACCAGCGATTGAACCCAGGTCTGTCTCGTGCAAGGCAAGCACCCTACCTCCTGTACTACTGCTCCGACCACTACATTTATTTTTAAACATTTATAATGTTCAAAACTTAAAAACAAACTTAAAGCAATTACCCTATAAAGAATAGTTATGCTGCATGATACATGGTTGCAACACAGTTATTTTTAAATGATTTTGTATTAGTTTGGGTAATATGGTTATAATAGCAGCAATGCTTAGGTACTGTATCCCATCATAGCCAAAGTGCCCCATTGTCCCTATGACGCCCTGTCCTCCTTCACCATTCGCCCCAACTCCTCAGGAATCTAAGTTTTATACTATAAGGTTAAAGGCAGTTCACTGTTTTAGTAGTTAGAGGACCACAGGAAATTGGATAAACGACCCAATCATTCCTTCTCTTCTCTGGGGATGTGGGGAGATGAACTGGAGATAACTCTGAATATAGCAGGGACGCTGCCTTAGCATCTAGTCTGACTGGGCCCACCTACAAACTCACTAACCCGAATGTTAAATTGAGATCTACTATAGCAATGTGCCTCCATTCACTTGATTTATCTCTGATTTGCTGATTCTGACGTACTTCCTCTGTGCTCCAAGAGTGTTTTCTGACAAAATGTGACTTTTGTGACAGTCTTCAAGAGCCTCTGAGTGGGCTGTAAATCTTCCCCCTCTCCCCCTCTCCCCCATAGTCTGTCAAGTCCTTCCTGCTCCTGAGGTTTCATGGAAGGTTCTAGAACTGGCAGGTCTACTGCAGACCTTCTCAGACATACCTGTGCTCATGACACAGGGAGAAAATGACTGCCCTCCACCTGAGGTCCTTCTGAGCCAATCCTGCTTCCTTACACTCGGTTCCTAGAGCCAGACCCAGAGGACAGCTGGAGGCTTTCCCTGCCTGCCTGTCCGGATTCTCTTCCCACATCCCGAATGAGTGTTTCTGCCAATAAAGCGCTCACAGGCTCAGTTCTGTTTTGGTGTCTGTTTTGTTGGATGGTCTGTGATGTCGCCAGCCTGGCCTGGGCTTCAGTCTGCGATCAGCAGCTTCATTCTGCTTTCTTGTCTTTGATCATTCATTTCATTAGATAACAAAATGGGGTCAGTGGTACCTAACTCACAGGGTGGTTTTTAACAGGCCTCAGCATATAAATTAGGTGTGGAAACATTTCGTGATCACACTGCAGAGTGCCAAATGAGACGCTATGACGGTGGTGGTAATGATGATCTAAGCCATTATTATTGCTGGTGCTTCAGAAAACTCTTAGGGCTATATATAATTGTTCCCTTGGCAAAGAACTGGACAGATACTTCATCTTCCTGGAGCAGCTTTGCACTTGAGCACCAAGGAGGAGGTGAGACTTTCAGATGATCGAGGAAAATGGGCCAATTTTCAAGAGCTGCACCACTACATTTGAACTTCAGAAGGGAGAACTGTGGAACTCTACTCTCTGCAAAAACTGCTTCTCTAAAGAATCCATTTCCATGTAAATAAACACTCACACACACACACACACACACACAAAGAAGACAGCCTTCTGAGGATTCAAAATTGAGTGGTTAAGATCCTTGTAAGTGTAGTCATTGCCTCTGGATCAAACTGTTGACAACTTCTGATCGCTGTGGTTTTCCCTGAAAATGTCTGCTCTCTGAGGGCAACCATGTTGCACACAGTCTGTCTCATTCATCCCTTTGTTTGGACACACAAAGGAATGCTGCTGATATAACCCAAAAGGCAGGAGATGGTTCCAGGGTGGGCATGTTATGTCGCACATATCAGACAGGGGTCTTACAGGGAGTGTGGGAGGCCGCGATTCCGAACAGATAGCTGGAGTCAGCATCTCTAACTTCAGGTCAAATCGAAAGACAGAGGGAAGAGGCAGAGAATAACTGGTAAGGCAACGGTACTAGGTGATTATAAACCAGAGAAATCGCACAGGCGGGATTTAAAATCTACAGGCTGTGGGTGGTGTCCAGGACGGGGACTTAGCACAAATGGGTGAGGAAAACAGGACAGTTGAATTGATAGGAAACAGCAGTCCCAGTTTTTGAACAATAAGGATGGTTTAGTTTTCTATATGTGAATGAGCATAGGCATTTTATCATATTGCATTAAATACTTTTAATTTTCTTATTGACATAGGTCAACATCATATAGTAATCACAAATTGTCTCTTGCTGGTTTATTTGCTGATTATTCTGTTTGCCAGTTCTTAAAGTTTTGTTGGCATAACTAATATAAAGTAAATGTGTTATGTGCCTAAGGGGGCAGGTTGGGATTGGGAGAGAAACGGAAGATATTGGTGGAGGGAAGGTCACACTGGTGGTGTTGGAACACTAAATGCTTGAAACAACTGTATAATGAAAGACTGAAAAACTGTAAAAAAAAAAGGTGTGTTTTTTTAAATAAAAATTAATTAAAAATAGAAAAGGATGGTTTAGTTTCTCCATAAGGGGACTTGCTAAATGAGGCAAGAGAGATGGTTCAACTTAGTGTTGAAATTCATACTTACATCTTACTTTTATGCCTCTGAGTAAAGAAGGTATCCTACCATCAAAATTCCAACTTTTTTTTTAACTAGGGGGAAATTCCTGTACTTTGTGAGATAGAAAACACCCTGAAAGATGTGTATGGGATATGATCCACTCTAGAAACGCTGATGGTGAATGAATTATTATCATAGTCTTGAATGTGTGAGAAAAGGATAGCTTGACTACAGCACTAGCTGTTCCATCCCCTGGGTCCAACCTGGTGATAGGCACGTGGCTTTCCAAAATCCCCTGCATTGGCAATATTCTATTGAATCAAAAACTGAGATTATTCTATTTTTGTTTTGGGGTCACATATGGCTGTGCTCAGGAATCACTCCTTGTGGTGGTGGGGGAACATATGTGGTTCTGAGATTGATTCCTGGTATTCTGTATGCAAGGCAAGTGCCTTATCCATACTGTACTGTCCCACTGTATCTGGCTGGAGCCCCCCAGATTATCAGAAGACAACTAAGGTGGTTGCATTACGGGAAAGAAGCAAAACAAAAATATTGACTAGAAAAGGACACTGTTGTCTTTTTACTACTCCTCTCTCCCTCAAGCCCATGATTTAAGAGAATGATGATGAGTAAAACACATATGATTCCCACTATGAGGTTTAGTTTGGGCAGTACATGAACGATCCTATGTCAGATCAACAATTCTCCCTCTTACCCCATCTCACTCCCAGAACGTTTTATTCAAGAGTGTTAGAAGAGTCTCAGCTCTGGGAAAGTGTCTCTTGAAATGAGAGAGGTTACTCTCCTGTTCCAGTAAAGTACTCTACTGGGCAAAGGAGCTACAAAAGACACTTAGAAGCACAAAGGTGAGAGTCCAAACATGGCCAGCACATGCCTGGACACTTGGTCTCCCAGTCTGTCACCAAAACCTCTATGTTTTAGTTTTTTCCCGTACTGATTCTGGTATACTGTTATTTATTATACTGTTAGTGATGGTTTTCATGTGTACATAATTTCAATGCTACACCTATCACCAGTGTACTCACCTCTACCTCCCTCTCTCAAGGTCCCTAAGTCCCTCCTCTTCAATCCCCCTGAGCCCACCCAACAAACTCAGTTCTTCCTTTGAGTCCATTCTCTTGTGTTGCCCTTGACCCTTTGTTGCTACCATGCCATGTATCTGTGAGTCCCACACGTGGGAGACTCATTCTGTATCTCCCAACTGGCTTCACTCCACATGATGAGCTGTAGTTTCATCAATGTTATGACAAACTGTATGACTGTCCTTTTCTTGGAGCTTGGTAGCAAAACATTAAGCCTGTGTATTCCAACCGAAATACCAGCTTGTTCCATTCTTTCCTGGCTATGCAATCTTAGAGAAGTTCCTTTTTTCCATATATCTGACTTTGAACTTCCTTATCTATAAGATGACTATGGCCTATTATTTCATCAATTTAATTCAGGGCCAGGTAGTTCAGGGCCAGAAAGATAACTCAAGTGGTAGAGAACGTCCCAAATATGTATGAGGCATGGAGTTGGTACCATGTGCTCCCCAACCTCCCCACCCTCACCCCAGTCCTGCTAGCACAGTCTAGGTGTAACCATAGCACCTGCCGTGTGACCCAGGGCTGCCACCACATCACTGGAAATGAGCCCTATAAAATAATTAGCTTACTTTAACAGGACACAAATGAGACATTCTAGGAATAAAGCAACCAGCATGGCTATTTGTCTTGTGCCACCAATTTGTGATGATTTCCTGAGCCTGTCACTCTTTAAAAACCCTATGCCCACTCAATATCCTCAATTTGGAATATTTCTAACATGGGATATAGAAAGTTTAATATGATTTTGTCGTTTTCTATGACATTTCTTGAAGTCAGAGATTATGTCTTACACATATTTGTATTCCTGACAAAAAAAGGAGGTGCAATTTTAAATTAAAGGGATGGGTGGAGAGATGGAAAATACATGGGAAAGGAAATAAATAGCAAGTGAGTAAGTACTCCAAGAAAAAAGTACTCCAACACTTTCCTGTCTTATATTGTAGGTTGTTACTGCCCAGAACTGGGAAGTTGGGGTGGGAGATATAGTGCAGTGGGTGGGCACTTGCCTTGCATGCAGCATTGAATTTCTGTATCTGACATTGTCCCCGAGGCCCGCCAGGAGTGAGCCCCAAGTACTGCCAAGTATTGTCAAAAATTGAAAAAAAAGCAAACAAAGATCTAGATTCGGGAAGCTTCTGAATTGTATTTCAACACATCTTGCTCTACTTTCTCTGGGAATCAGAATGAATTGCAGGTATAAAGATAGGAGACGATTTGGGTTTTGTCAGAAGGTAAAGTTACTTAGATGAGAGATCAAATAGAGAACACGGATTTGGCATCATGTGAAGCAGTGAAGCCAGGACATGTGAGAAAGCACAAAGGTAAGTGCTTAGAACAGTAAAATCGGAGTTACGTGGGGACTACAGGAGGAAAACAGCCAACAGGAAATAAGAGCCAACGAAATTAATAACAGCCTTTCTCAGAGAAGACACAGCTAGGGAAGCTTGAAAAGAAACAAGAGTTAAGAGAAAGAGCTTACAATGCCAAGAAGAGTCAGTTGGATGAGGTCTGGGAACTATTACATTTGGCAATTAAAGTGCATGCAGAGGAAGCTAAGATATTTGGTGTCAATAACTGAGGAAATGGATGATCACTTTTCTTGTGATCTCTTTTAGGAAAGAAAGGAGAAGTTCAGATATTTACATAATGTAGAAAGGAATAAACTTGAGCCAAGAACAAGTGGAGGGGAAGGAGTGAAGTCATACCATTGTTGGGGACTTTAACAGAGCAGGGTCCTGACAATTGTTGAAGAAGGTCAACAGAACAAATGAGTGAGGCCAGGACTTGGTTTCTGAGAGGGAACAAGGTGAGGAGAAAAAGAATAAAGGCATAGAGGCCATCCAAGACTTCTCTCCTGCCCCTCGTCCCCATACTCCACCCTATACTTGACTCATCAAAGTTTTTTTTCAACTTTATACTCCTCTTCCCACCACCAACTTAACCATCCCCACAACCCAAAATAATCTTTAAGCAGACTTTCTTGGATTAAGGATTAAGGAAGTAAAAGTATACTGACTAGAGGCTCAGAGAACCTAAGAGAACACCCCAATCCACCAATAACCTGCCAGCTGTTACAGTTGGCTTTGACTAGGGAAGACAAACCTTAAGAATACTTTTCATTGGGTACACCACAGAATCACAACTAAAAATTACAAAAAAACAAAACCAAAAAAAACCTTTCAACCAGAACAGCACTGGTTGGGCAGTTGTGGTCCATGGAGAGTACAATGAAACCATCCTCAGCCTGCACTGACTTTCTCCCCATTCCTATACTAAAAAAAAGTTTATCCTGACGATGTTTCTTAAGCATCTTCCGTATTTGTGAAGCATGACTATGAATGTCCATGTATGGCCCTCACCTGCACTTCCCCCTCATGGACAGAACTCTTTCTGAAAAACTATTTAACATATAGAAACTGTCCCATTATCCTAACTCTACTCAGTATAAAACCAGGCTCACATACAGTCTTTCACAGGCCCTCAATTCAGGTCAATCTGATGGAAAGGAAAGAGTTACAAAGCGATTAAAACTATTGTTCAGAAATATCAAACTAGCATTTTTGTTCATCAATTCATATTTAAAATTTAATTTCATGCTACAATGAACCCATACAGAGTTATATCTATTAAGGTCACCCACTCTGGTAAGTTCATCAGCCTACCCTGGGCATTGATGACTGTAAAACTCTTTAGGAGATAAGAATCACTGTTTCATATTTCCGAGTTATCACAGTTTTAACGTTGAGTAGAGATTTGCTCATGCTGAAATGCCCAGTGAGGTTTATCCCACTGTGTTCTCCTCCACTGCCCCTCATCCAGTGTTGTTATAAAACAACAACAAAATTCTGTAAGTCTAAAGGTTTGTTTGATGCAAAGTAGGAGAGGTTCTTTTATGTTTTCTGTTTCTTTGTTTAATACGTCTTTCATTGTTTCAAGAGGACACTCAAGTATTTTGTTTGAATTATTCGCTTAAACTCTCATTTTTTAAAAATCATGTACTTCTTTCTGTTTCTTAGTAGACTAAGGCCAGAATCCAACCAGCTTTTATCATGCCTCTTATTATGGTAATAATAGGTGCTTAATTCATTAAATTCTTTTTTTTACTTCAGCACAAAGTGAATCTAGAATTTTCCTTTAAGGCAAAGTGGTAATTAAGCAGTTTAGATTTGAATTGGCCTGAAAATATATTCACATACAAAGTTTAATGAACATGGACACAAACACAAAAAGCATAATCACTCTCTATATATACTTTCCTCATATATGAAAGACATATATATATAATATACATATAATGTCCACTTCTATGAAATATGCACGTGTATATATGTGGGGTTTATATATGAAATGTAATGAGAAAACTGCTGGTTCGCTCTTTTCTCTACCCAAATCCAGAAACTAAACCTTTGGTTCAACTACTTTCAGAGACCGAGTGCATTAATGACCAAGAGGGGCTACTGTGGTGATCATCAACTACTGGACCATAAACTGCTGCTGGCCTGTAGGTGTAGAAACGGTGGAGTCTACTTGTCAGCCATCTTGGTGCCCACAGCCAGCCCATGAACCAGCATATACCACAGGTGTAAAAGGTGAAGAACTCTGATCTAAAGCAATAATCCAAGTTAAAAAAAAATCCTAGACAGCCTTTTAAATGTCTAAGGGCATAATTAATGGAAACTACTGTGGGCCAAGAGGATGGCTGTGGGCTGACAGGCCCTCCAATCAGAAGATCTACACCTTCTGAATTCCCAGGTAACTGGCTGGCTCTACCCTACCTTCCACTTTAGTATATGTGCTGAAGCGAGCACTCCTACCTTCCACTTTGACTGTAGTCTTCCTTTTGCCAATATTAATTTCAGAAAATTTCTGATATGTTACTACACACACTTTCTGATGTTACTGTATGCAAAACTTGGTACTTCACCTCTCTAATTTTTAATATGTACATTCACACTGTAGTAAAGACCCAGTAATGATTATTAAGTGTTTTACTTGGTGGTTGCACAACTTGAACCATTTATTCAACCAATGAGGCCTCTTAATCTGGGGACGAGATGTGAGTAAGAACAAATATGGTCCATTTCTGACTGTCAAATGGAACACAATCTTCTGGAGATGAATTACTTCGTAAACAAATAACACCCGTGGTAAACATTAATATCCGTGATTCATGTGAATAGAAGTGTGTGGGTGGCCCTGTGGGAGCGCCAGAGATGAAGCATGTAACTGTAAGATTACAGGAAAGAAAACTGTTCTCCAGAACCCAGGAGGAGCAGAAGAAAGACACCTGGTGGATGTGTGGGGCAGCATTTGCAGAGAAGCAGAGAATTACAAGTGGCGTTGGTGGTGAAGGAGGGCCAGAGACAGAGGCCCTCGGTGAAGGGCAATGGCTACTTACACCATCCTCAAAATAAATTCTTTTTTCAAAATAAAATTTTTAACTACCAATGAGGCAAGCTACCAAAATAACTCTTTGTTGTTAGTGAGAAACTAGATGTAACATATTGAAGTCGACCTGGTTGCAAAGAAAAGGATTAAGAGTCCATGTACAGGGTACATGCCTGAAGAAACACATGCCCTCCTTGGCTTCGGGCCATTCATTTTCTTGAAAGAAATGTATCGCGTTCCAATGGCTGGACACTGTGGTTGACTTTGGCAGAGAGCAGTGTGGTTATGATAATGGAGGCCACATTGGAAGGACTTTCTATTGTGGCTAAGAGAGTCGTCTGAGCTGGGACCTCACCCCAGCCCAAAAAGGATGAACATATTTTCTTCCTTTGAGGTGCAGACCACAGGAAAGGCAGCTTCCCAATTTGGGAAGGAAAATATGATTTCAAGAGCTTAAAGCATCACGTGATTCTTTCAAACTGTATTTTGATGAGGTAAGTGTAAACGAATGAGAAACATATGGGTCCCATTTTCCTGGAGATCCATACGGATTTTAAATGAAGGAACAAGGAGCTTGGGGCAAAACACACTTTAGACTTAATCCAAACATAAATGTTTGAGAAACCATTTGGAATTTTCATGAATCTGCACAGAAATTCAGTTACGCATCTTTGCATTACATGCTATGTGAGTTTCACTCAGAATTCAGTCCTTTTTGAATATGGTGTCATTTACAGAAAAAAAATCGCCTAAATAGGATGGAGGGAGATGGGGGAGAGTTACTGTGCTGGGTGCAGAGTGATCTCACATGAGTCAATACAAATGGCAGCACCAGGGGCTGGAGAGATAGTACAGTGGATAGGGTGCTTGCCTTGCATGTGACCAATTCAGATTTGATACCTGCCACCCCACATGGTCCCCTCTAAGCATCTCCACCCTATCTAGAACACTTCCAGGAGTAATTCCTGAGTGCCTAACCAGGAGTAATCCCTGAGCATGGCCAGGTGTGACCCTCAAATAAAAAAAATACATTTCTAAAAAGGGCAAGCATGAAGTCAAGTCCTTACAGACCACCTCAAGTCCCTGCCACAAATCCGCAGCCCTCCCCAGGACACCACCAGAATGCAATTCAAATAAAGAGTTCTATTTCATTAACAAACGGTTCTCAAGTCTGAGTCCTTTATGGTGACAAAGGGCTTGTTTCTCTATCCTGTCTTGCTCACAACAGCTGTGCAGAAAGGAACTTCTCTTCCGTACTCCCACCTTCATTTAGCAATGGGTATAAAAAGAAGACTCTATGCAGAACTCGAGTCTGGAGCCATAGCACAGTGAGTAGGGTGCTTGCCTTGTGGGCAGCCCAATCAGGGTTCAATTCCTCACACCACACAATTCCTCACACTACACAAGGTTCCCCCACAGCAATGCCAGAAGTGATCCCTGAATACAGAGTCAGGAGGAAGCCATAAACACTGCAGGGTAGCAGAGGGGAGGGGAAACAGGAAGGGGGAAGGAGAAACCAGAAAGGGGAAAGGAGAAGGGGGAAGAGAGGAGGGGCAGGGGAAGGGAAGGGACCCACCCTATCAGGGACTTGATTTCTGCAACAGAGGCACAAAAGTTAATGGGAAAACCACACAGTGGTTCTTTAAAGTCTTGCCTTGATGTGACACGGGTCGCTGTCACTCAGTGTTCACTAGTTAAAGCAATCCTAAGTCCAAGCTTGATGTCAGCGAAAGAGCACTTTCCCGGAGCAGCAGGCAGGGTTCTGGGAGGGAACTGTGTGAGAGAGGGCCACCAAAGAGTTTGGTCAAACAGAATCTACAAATCTCATTGACCTTTAGCCTTATTGAAGTTTGAAACTGTTTGTAGACTTGGTTATCTGTGACCTTCAGATCTGCATGCTTCACAGTGGCAGTAAGCCTCATCATAGCGTTCTTTGTAGCTACTCAATACATATTTTCTGGATTAGTGAAATGTCCACATTCCCTCTGAGTACACAGTGTGTTGATAATGGTTTTCTGTTTGTAGCATCCTTCAACCACCAGTGCTAGCCATAGTTGCAGAATGGCGGAAAAAATCACTATTCAACGACCTTAGTTCCATCTGCCCATCTGTGGGATCTGTACGTAGGCCTGGCTGCACATGTAAAAAGAGGTTGAAAATGCCACTTTGCAAGAACACTGAAATTAAGTGAAACTATGGGTTGTATTTTTTCTTCTTGTCATAATCAGGGCACAAGACTGCAGATATGTTTAGACATTAAAGTGAAATTTCCCAGATGTATGGGGAAAACTATACCTTTCAAGAGGCATCTCCTGACTCCAGCTCTTGGGCTTCCTTTCAAGGTCTAACTATTCTTCTGCATAACCCTCCAGCCCATAAAAAGCATCAGTGAGCCCCACTGTCAGCAAGGAATTTCCTGTCCTTGTGTTCTGTGTCTGGGGGACTTGTTCTGGGTTATCTAGTCACAAAATTCCAGGGTGTCTTATCAAGGCTCTGGGCTTCTCTGCTAACTGAATGCAGGGAGTCTTTGCTGCAGTCTTTAGATGCAGGGCAGCAGACAGTAACTCATCTATGATACTGAAAAACACCTCTCTGAGCGTCTCCACCAGTTCATATGGACAGGCGTGTATCAAGAGTCCAGTTCAGATGGACAGATGTGCATCAAGAGGCCAGTGAGAACATCGGACCCATTGCTAGGGATTCAAGAGTTTGAAAAGAAGTGTTTTCAGATCCAAGAGAAAATATAGTGTGTTCCTCAAATTTCCCAATGAAATTTGATGATCAAGGTCATCTGCAAAATAATCTTGTAGATTATTTTAATAAGAGAAAAGAGAGAGTTGACAGAATCCAAGTGTAGTCATGACTTTTTCTGTATTGTGAAGCTCTGAAACGATCTTCATGATGAATCACTCTGTTAATTCAACACTATTCATCGGGAAGCTTAATGAGCCTATTCTATTTGTAGGTACAGTGATCACAACCATGTGTTTTGGTCTTGGTCCTGCTTGTTGGATCCAGGCTACAGAGATTTGCTTCTCTCATTCCCCAGCCCGGCTCGCTGAGCTTCCTGAGCTTTCCCTTCACTAGCCGAGGGGACATAGAGCCTCTTTGGGGTGGAAGCTCTTTTGAACCTTGGCATTTACTGGGCCAGAGCGATAGTCCAGCAGGTAGGGTGTTTGCTTTGCACGGCTGTCCCAGGTTTGATCCCGGCATCCCATATGGTCCCCTGAGCACTGCCAGGAGTAACTCCTGAGCATTGCCAGGTGTGACCAAACATTAAAAAAAATGAACCTTGTCATTTACCAACTCCACTCACTCTCCAGAGACTCTTCAGGAACCTGTGTTAGCGGCACAGGAGGCTTTTCTCAAAAGGCCTCTCAATAACTCACAACCTATGCCCACATTCTGACCTGGGCAGTGAAAGGAGACTCAGGGTCAGAGAAGGTGCGTCCTTTCCCTTTCCGCTTCCCCAATATCTAGAGAGAACAGCTTAGCCCCACCACCCCCACCTCTGTGCTCCTTCTCAGAGGATGCTTCTGAGCTTATTCCTTAGTGTCTCCTTGATTACTTAAAAACCAATACTCTGCACTCTTCTCTGGTTGGTCTTAGAAGTCTGACAGCCTCAATATTCATCCTAGCTTTGTTTCTTATCCCCAGGCTCCTGCATGCGATGGATAATGGACACGCCCCTCATGTCCCACCATTACTTCAAGTGTAACATACCAAAGGGGCATCACTAAGTGCCACCCTCAACCTGTTATTCCGTGTGCCCTTCCAGGGTAGCTGAGCTCTGCCAAACCACTTCTCTTGTGCTGGCAAGAGAAGTGCCAGCACATGTTTCACTCAAACTACCCTCTTCCTGCTCCACAAGCAGGACTTTATCCTCTTGAACCCCAACCATGAGGCTGAGGAAGCAAAAGGGACCCATGTTGGCATTTAAAGAACAATCAATGATGGTCCTGACTGCTGGCGTAATGACTGGTCAGCTTTAACAGACTGCAGAGTCTTGTGTGATCTGGGTGTGGCCTCCAACAGTTCCTATGTAAGAAGAAAGGTCAAGAGAAAGTAGTGGATGCAAGACCTAGAGAGTGAGACTCCAACAGGTCTCATTTCCAAGATTGTCCTGGACCCCGACAGCACCAGGAATGCTGAGAGAGGCCTGGGAGCCCACTGGTGTCGAGGAGCCACTGGGGTCCCCAACAGTATCAGGATAGAAGTTCTCTTCTACCTCTGAGGCCACCAGGGCACAATTTCAAAAAGGCTTTTAATAGTACAAAAGCTCTACCACCACAATTCACTATAATGAAAAAGTCTAGCTGTGGTCAGAACTTAGACCATACACAAAAGCCCAAGTCTTCCATCAAAGAGGATCCCACCAGAAAGTCCCACCAAAGTGGATCCCACCAGAGAGGAGTCCTAATAAAGAGGGTCCTACCAGAAAGGAGTCCCACCAAAGAGAGAGGAGTACCTCAAGTCAGTCCCCTTATATTCACAAAAGTAATCCTAACTTCAGAAAGGGTTCTGTCAACAAAGAACCCTAAACAGCTTCTAGATAGTAGAAGAGTGTAGAAGGGTGGTGCCACACCCTACTACAGGTATAAACAAAGGATTATGCCAATGACTAATCCCTTTTTCCAAGATTATCTCTTATGTAAAACACTGAAGAGAGAGGGGGCTGGTATAAGGTAATACATCTTAATTTCATGGGCTTCATGTAATCTAGATGGTACCCACAAGGTCCTTCTTATTTATTATCTGCACCAGGGTGACTCTGAGTATCTTGTTCTCCATATGCTGAAAGGGTCACACTCGGGTGCTAGAGGGCAAACCAGTATGGTATTTCCTATAATCTTAAACAATAGTCTCAACATAGCCAGGGTGGTAGTCTCCTGGTAAATTCTAACTGTCCCATGCTGGGTCCAGTGGGTATAAAGAGGAGCTGTGCCCAATCTAGATAACATAGAAGTCTTAGTAGCTGTATAATAAATCAGAAGTTACTCTTTCAAGTCAAGGTGACTTCTGTAACTGCCACACCCTCCATCAGTGTTTACATAGAAGAGAGATCTCATTAGTATGAACTTTGGCTTAAGAACATGTAAATAGATTAAGCTGTGAGTGGATAAAATAACAAAGTTCCAAGCTAGCTAGGCCTGTCATCCAACACACTGGGATCTCTCAAAGCCCACAGAAAGACTGGACCACTCTTGTTACAAAGGATGATGCTTCACTCAAACTAAAGGGTGAGCTTGAGGTTTTGAGTCATGTGGCCTGGAAGGGGTCTTCTAGGGATGAGAACCCAGGAGCCAACTGGGCTACCTCAAAGGAAACCTTGGGTCTGAGGTCTAGACTATAGCTGGGTCATCTTGCATGGCCCCAAGGCGGTAGGATTAGCCCAATGCCTGAGAGGGCACTGGGATACTGGGATTGAGGTTGGGCGTGGGTCATGAAGGCATCAGCTCTGCAGAGAAGAGCTGATGCTGCCAGGGAGGTCCACAAATGCCTAGTTTGGTTCTACTTAGAGTTCCAATCTCCAAACAGCTCTCTATGCCAAGTGGGCCCCAGGAAGCAGGGCAAAGTGTTTGTGGGAACTCTATCTCTCCTCACCACTTTTCTGCTCCCTTAAAGGGTACTCCCTTAAAAGAGATTCTTGGAAAAGCTTAGACAAAGACTGGGCCCTCTCTGTGATCCACGATCTAGCTAACTGTAGAACACTGGACGAGAAGGAAACATTGATTGGGGGGTGGTCTTCCCTGAGCACAAATCAAACACCTACACTGGTTTCAGATGCTACCAAAATAGGTTTGCTCCAGAACAGAGATTTGCCAAGGAGATGTTATCCGGAGCTCTAGAGGTCCTTTCTAGGAAGCATTTAGGAAGTGTGGGTGCATGTGATGAGACTTCCTGTGCTCGTACCCTACCAGCACGGGGATGAGCGATGGAGAAGGAATGGGGGCCCAGGGTTGCAGCAGTGCTGGAGAGGGAAGGTGCCCTTTCTCTGCTTCCTCCTCTACATTCTAACTCCTCATTCTCTGTCTGTCCTTACATGACCCAGGGAGTCTAGTTGCTTGGCGCTGCCAGTTAACAATGAAGGTTGCCAACTGAAGCCAGTTGCTCTCTTCTGATGCTGGAACTTACAACCTGTCATCTTTTGTTGTCTGCAGAGCTGAGAGCAGAGCCAAGCCGGCGGGGAGAGTCTGCTGTATGAGTCCAGATCTCGTTGGAATGATATAATTTATTCACACATATCAAGAAACAGCAATAAATCCTCACTACTGCTACTGCTTCTTGGATTCCAAGTGGTGAAGAAAAAATTAAAATGGGGGCTTGGGGGGTAGGGGTAGGGGGTAAATGGATGGGACCTGAGGTAGTGATCAGTTTTCCCTTGGTCTAACATAGTACAAAGAAAGGATACAATGGTCGGGATGTGGCTGCATTTACTAGCTTATATATTGAGCAGAATCCTTGATGTGGTACCGTAATCTGTCTTGGAGCCAAAGCTCCCAAATACATTTGCAAGTAGTAGGGGAATTAATTAAGATTTCAAACACACACACACACACACAGAGAGAGAGAGAGAGAGAGAGAGAGAGAGAATGGAGATAGAGAGGAGAGGAGAGAGGAGAGAGAGGAGAGGAGAGAGAGAGAGAGAGGAGAGACAAAGGAGAGAGAGGAGAGAGAACAGAGGGAGAGGAGAGGAGAGGAGATAGTTCAATAACTAAAGAGGAGGAAAAGTATGAAAGAGGAGATGAGCTTCTTAAGAGTTATTTTACTAGTGCAGATGTGAATGATGGAGAAATAATCAGTGAACTCAGCAAGAAAATCCAGATTATTTTTAATCAGGGCAGCCCTGCCATTGAAGGGAAGCTAGGCAGCTGCCAGGAATTTCAACCCAGGCAGTTCCTCCCTCCTCCCTCCCCCTCCCTTTCATTTTTTGTCTTTTGGGCCACACCTGGAAATACGCAGGGTTACTCCTGGCTCCGCCCTCAGGAATTACTCCTGGCAGTGCTCGAACTATATGGGATGCTGGGGATGAAACCCAGGTTGGCAGCATGCAAGGCGAACACCTCCCCCCACCCCCCCACACACTTATTTCATCCTGAGAACTCTTCTGATACAGACTCAAGTTGGAGTGCCCAAGCACCAGGAGTTCCAGGAGGCAGCTCAGGTAAAATGGGTTGAAGTGACGGTTTGGAAATGTTCCAGGGACAGATGATACATCACTCAGGGGTGGCCTGGGGAGAGTTTGCTGACTCAACAGGATGGTCTTTTTTACAGAGCAGAGGCATCCCAAGGGTCTAGGGCACTCTATCCTTGAAGACATACCAGTGAGTAAAAGAGAGGATGAGGGAAAAGAAAGAGGTGAGGCCTCAGAGAAAATACCCCACTCCCACAGCAAGCATGAAAGAGTCGAACATGTCCCAGCTCAAGAGGAATGGTCTGGAACTAAGGGTGAGCATTCAGTGCATGAATCTCTGAGCCCCCTTTCCACACATATAAAGGACTCTGTCCTGGTGGTCTTAGGGGTGCTATGAGAATCCATGGCAAAGATGCAGTTGGAAGTCTTATGCAAAGTCAAACTGCAGCCATTAACTCCAGACCAGACAAGGTGCCTCTGACTAGACCAGAATCCATTTTTATCTGTTTCCCTTTATACCTGTCTCATCATTTGTGACACCAGGGGTATGTTTTATTCCTAGTCACAGATCCTATTTTTCCATTCTTACTGTGCCCCATTACAGATAGGCAGTGATCTTGATGACTTGTGAGGCTGTGAGGATATTGTATTTACAATAAAATCCCAATTGATATTTCTCCATAGATTTCTTTTCCCAAACTCATCACAACTGCTTTAAAGTACCTACAACACTGACCCAAAGCCCTGCTCCACAGTTCTCTTTATCCACAATTCACTTCTTTCAGTAGCCCAAAGCAGTTAACAAGGGATTCTCTTTATAACTATAGATCACCGTGTCCACCTACATGCACACAGCACCCTCTGTGGAGTGTCAGGGCTTCCAGGAGCACTGCACCATGAATTCCTCTTGGCTTCATTCCAAACAAGCAATAGATGCTTTCCCCATTCTGTGGGTGAAAACAGAGGCCCACGTCACTCAAGAAATGATTGGGGCGAATTCCTCCCACAACCCCCATGTCTTCTAGCCTATATCGCCGTCTCTCCCCATCACCCCAGTCTAAGGAATTAGCCTTTCATCTCTTCCCCACTCGCGGTAATAGCCATCACCCATCTTGGTTTGCACTGAAGGGCAGTTTAGGTTGGGGTCAGATCAGTGGGAGGAGGAAAGGGAAAAGCCTTAATCCACTCCAGGTCCCCTCAGAATGATTCAGTAATACATTCCCTGGAGGTCTGCTTAGTACACTGAAGCCCTACTGGCCAACCCCACGCTACCTTCACCAGAGCCAGCCACAACTGCGAGCACAGGGCCATTCTCACACCACTCAAGCAAGGCACTGCATATTGAATCTTAAGATGCTGGGCCAGGAGAATGGATTGTAAGAGCTCAGGGAAAGAGAGACACGTCTGCAACCTGCTGCAGCCGAAGAGTCAGAAGCAGATATTGGATGTCATAACAAGCACATTCTACAGCCCCGGGACATAATTAACAGGACAGTGGCCACCTGCTGTCAGGTGCCAGCATTGGGGGTAATTAGTAAACCCCAGGTACCTGAGGATCACATCTTAGACCTAAGATGGAAGAGAAGCAGGAAAACAATAGAGCATTTAAAGAGCAGAGTGAAATCCTAGAAAAGCGCTGGTGAATACAGAATAGCGGTCAGGCAGGAAAAAAAATCAATCGAAGTCTTTATGAGCAGCTGATGGTCTGGTGAAATATCACTGGACCAACATGCCTGGGTCAGAGGCTGACCTCAGCATGTCCACTGCGAGTGCTGGAAGGTTCATCCTTAGCATCCTGCAGATAAAGCAAAGGGAAGCAATCGATACGGGACATGACGAAAGTCCAGGAGAGCCAAGCAGAGTTGGCAGGTCACGGCGCAGAGAGGCAAGAGAAACAAAAAAGGGCCGGAGATGTCAGCCTCAGATTTCGCAAATAGCACAAAGGATGCCGGGTTTCAATGCACACTGCTGGGCTCTGTTCAGTGTATAAAAGGGAACAAGGTGGTTAGTGTTACAGGAAAGAGGCGAAAATGGCTGACGACAGCCTTGGAGCTGAATTAAAAAGCACCAAATGAAAAGCATGTACTGAACAGAGCAGCAGAGCTGGGGTGCTCCCAGTGGCAGAGCTGGGGTGTTCCCATGGGTTCTGCAATTACCAGACTTGGTACCTAGACTCCCAGGCTAGTACATGAGCCACTTAGTGGTCCAGGAGCATCCCCAAGTCATCCCAAGACTGCAGTTTCTTTACTTAAAGGTTGAGTTTATTGCTTTGATCTAATATCCAAATGGTCTTTGCGGAGACGTGAGCATAGTAGGGAGTTCAGTTGTTCCCTGAGGCCATGCTTGCTGGAAGTCACAAGGGTGCCCAGGCAGCCTGTCTTCTAAACATCCTTGCAAGTGCCCTAACGTGGCTTTTTAGAGATGAGAGTAAAGTCTGGTGTGCGAAAGGGTGGCCCGCCCCAAAGGTGCCGAGCTTAGAGTCCACTGGTAACTGGTCTGGTTCAAGCACTCTTGCTCCTTGGGTTTTCTTGAAGCCCACCTGATTCCTCTTTCCTGTTCTTTCCCTCAGAGGACTAGCTCACATGCTCAGGGGGAAATAAGATGATACAAAGGGGGGGACTTTGGGGGAAAAATCTTTATTTTATTAATAAATTATAATTTAACCTAATCTTCTAATATATGGGGGGAGAAAATAAGACATACAAAAAACAAGGCAGGGGACATGGGGGGGTTGTTAGTCTCCTATCAATAAAGATAGTCATCCAGGTTTTAAGACTTTTTTATGTGATTTGATAAAAATTTTGGTTTTTAAACTGTATGCATAAGAATGTTAAAAGTATTGATTTTTCTAAAATCATTGATAATTGGCACTATAGACTTTATTTCAACACATTGCCCAAGATGTAAAGATCTGAACTCCACAGCTCCTCAGAGCTCCACCCAAGAGAAAAGCCGATCTCTTCCCATTGTGGTTCATCAGTAAATGCACATGATGAGAGCCTACTGCTGAGAGTGTACCACCCACACGGCAGAGCCTGGCAAGCTACCCATGTTGTATTTGATATGCCAAAAACCAGTAACAATTATAGACCTCTTTCCTGTGACCTGAAGGAATGATTTCCAGGCTCTTCGTGTTCCTGGAGCCAGCAGATGCCCTTGGGCTACACTGGCTCATGACAGGACGTATGGAGGTGTTACTGATGCCCACTCGAGCAAATCGATGAACAACAGGAAGACAAGTGATACAAGTGATCCTCATAAACCAAAAAAAGGTTATAACCTTCATAAGGAAGGGCATGATTTAATTTTACACAAGTTTGAAAAGGAAAAAAATTTTTTTTTTTTTTTACAATTACAAAGTTCATATTTGGGCTTTGGTCATACAGTGTTCCAGCACCCATCCCTCCACCAGTGCCCATCTCCCACCACCAACATCCCCGGTTCCCTCCTCCCACCCAGCCCGCCTCCATGGCAGGTTCTTTATTTCTTTCCCTTTCTCTCTCTTTCTCTGAAAAGGAAAAAAAAATTAAGAAATTACAATTTACCAACATGGATCCTAGGGAACAAAACAAAAACAAAGAAAATTAAAGAAAGCAATTTCCTCCAAAAAGGACCATACCTTAAAAAAATGGGGGGGGCTAAGTTTAGGATCTTTACTTGCTTATTTGGGGGACACACCCAGTGGTGTCTGCGGACTATTTCTGGCAGTGTTCAAGGCACCAAGTGGTGCCAGGGACTAAACTTGAGTCTCCTGCATGCAGAGCACGTGCTCTGGCTCTCTGAGCTCCTTCAGTCCGAGCCTAGGACAGGAGAATTTTGCATAAACCTTGAAGGTGAGTAGGGAGATAGTTATGGGGGAGTGATAGGAACCTTTCTAGGGATGACTCCCTAGGCCCCTGTAGCTCCGCACTGTACCCTTAGGCCCCTCCCACTGAACCACCAACCTCCCATTTCACCAACCACCGAGGGGAAATGACCAAGAGTTGCTCCAAGACTCACTGAGCACTGCATGGGAGTTAACTCCATTACATACACACACACACACACACACCACACACACACACACGGCCTTTCAGAGCATGTCATTCCAATGTCATTCCAATGTTTCAAAGAATGAAATAATATAAGTTACTTCAAGAAGCTAATACTACCAAATTATGTTTGAGGCATCTTGGACAAGTGGGGCACGGAAATACTATACCCCAATATTATTTAAATATGAATATTTAAAAATATCCTAATAAAGGATTTAGAATTAGAAATGGTCAGAAAACATGAATAACCATCCAACAAGTAAGCACACACCCAAAAAAAAAAGTAGACCACCATGACCAAAGGCAATTCATTAAAGGAACTGAAATCTGTTCCAAGCTACAAAATTCCTTGACACATCTCATCATATGCATTAATTTAAAGAGAAAAAATAAAAGCCAACATATAACCATAGTTATTGGTGCTAAATAAAAATAAGGTGATGATAAAATGTCCATCAGAACCAGAGATGGGCACCACCTCCTCAAGCGACCACTGAGTGGTCAGCACTAAGGTCAGCTCCAAGGAGCAACCCCTGAGGTCAGCATAAGGAAGAGTGAATAGCCCCCTCCAGAGGGGATATGGGGATACGCCAGGAAAAGAGTCTTCTTGTTGCCCCATACTCTGGGAGGGCTGATACTGAAGGGTGGAGCCACCACACTGGGAAAAACCCACCCCATCTTACCAAGCAGTAGAAGCCCGCCAGGGAAGTAATTTGCAATCTCTCCTGCGCAGGGGTGATACCAGCCATAATGAAATCCAATCTCAGTTCAATGACAGACATGATGGAGAGAAAATACCTCTGCAGACACACAAATGACCTAACGCATGGAGAAACAGAACCATTTCTGGGCTTAAATGTTCTTTACTTCCATATTTATTGTTTTTCCGCACATAATGCCTGCCACTTAATTAAAAGTTATGAGACAAGGAAAAAGGTAAAAGACAAACAACACACAGTCAAGAGGGAGGTTGTGGCACACACCCACAGTTTAGTCTGGCTGTTGAGACCCCTGGCAGCCCACAGAGGGCCAAGAGCTAAGGCATTTACTGCCCGCACAGTGAGACTCAACAGAGGCGGCAGGAGGGAAAGGAATGAGCCTGGCTTGAGTTTTTAGGGTGCTCAGCAGGTAGCACTTGAGTGGGAGTTCTCGCCAAAGGGTCAAGAATTCATGGTTTGAAATTCCTGCTGATTCCAAAGGAAAGAGCATCCAGGGGCTCTCATCAACATGCCTAGAAATGGGGGAGAAAAAGGGGAAGTGGTGGGGCTTGAAGTCAACCATCAGCAACCAACCAGCCAAGACTTCCTCAGGTTCTACTGCACAGCTGAAGGATGGCAAGGGGGAGTTCTGGTCAACTCTGCAGTGCTCTTAAATCACACACACAAAGTGGTAGTGACTTGAACTGATACAAGGTTATGTCTGACAGGTAGAGTGGGACTCTCTGGAGTGACTGTAAGAGGAGAGCAGAGTGAGTATATGGAAAACCCCTATATTGTGCATTTTAGGATGGTGGGTATTGGTCTATTAAGGAAACGGAGAAATTTCACTGGTCAGATGTCTAATATATGCTTAACACCCTCTACAGTCACTGATGTTTTATATATTTGCCCCAAATAAAGTACATGTCCATACATGTGTTGGTACACAAATATTCACAGCAGCTTTATTTGTGATAGCAAAACACAAGTCAAAACAAGTCAAATGTGAACCCACAAAGAGATGGATAAATAAAATACACGGCATCCATACATAAACTATCTAGTAGAAGAAAATTAATACTCAGAACAATACTTATTTCAAATAATTATCCAGTGAAAGAGGCCACTGTAAATTACAGAACATACTGAGTAACTGCTTTTATGTAAATTTCTAGGAATGTGATATAATCTCTATATCATGACAGAGGTCATACCCTGATGACCTTGGGATGAAGGCTGAGCTCTGAAGATATGGGGATGAGGAAGTTAATCGGCAGAGAAGAAACTTTTAGGGGTGCCAGGTATGCTAACGACCTTGTTTTGGTGATGCTTGTACACACCTGTCAAAGCTTAATAAGTTGTGTATTTTTAATATGTGCAGTTTACTGTTCATTAATTATATTTCATTAAGCTGTTAAAAATAATTAGAAGACAAAAAGTCCCAATTATAAGATGGGAAAATATTTTAACAGAGACTTCATTTAAGAATTGATACAAATGGTAAATATGCACTTGAAGAATAGAAGGAGGAGGGGGAGGAGAGGAGGAGAAGGAGGGAGGAGGAGGAGGAGGAGGAGGAGAAGGCTGGCAGTAATGCTGAGCAACTATTTTCCATACATTGTGTGAATATAAAGTAATAGTACCACTTGGGGAAAGCCACTTGACAATTTCTAACAAAGCTAAACACACCCTTAGAAACACTCGATTTTTCACTCCTAAATATTTACTTCAGGGAAATAGAAGAAACTACAAAGTTCCACAAGTTCTTTGGACACCAAAACATCCCCAGTGTTGTGATTGGAGGAAAAGCAATATTACATCCATGCAACGTTCTCCTCCACAGCAAAGGAACAACTGCTGAGAAATATAGTAACATCTCCAAAGCATTTCACTAAAACTGAGAAGCAAGATATAATAAATTATACATGCTTAATTCCCTTCATTCTGGGGAAAAAAAACAAGGTAGTGGGGCTGAGTGACAGCACAGCAGGTAGGGGCGTTTGCCTTGCACATGGCTGACCCGGGTTAGATCTCTGGTATCCCATATGGTCCCCTGAGCACCTCCAGGAGTAATTCCTGAGCAAAGAACCAGGAGTAACGCCTGAGTGTCACTGGGTGTAATTCAAAAAAGCAAAAAACAAAACAAAACAAAACACAAAAGGTAAAAAAATCATTCCATTGGTTTGAGTGGGGTTGATGGGGGGGTACTGACTATAATTAACTCAAGGGAACATCTGTAGTGATGAAAACAGTGTGTATCTTGAATGTGTTATGGTTAACTGGATGACAATCTGAGCGCTACACATAAAAATAATGAATCTCATGATCTAAAAGTTGTTCTGCAATCTTTCTCATCTTTTTAAATTCCATTGGTCTTGATTTTTAAAACATTTAAAAATGGGCTTATTTTTGATATAATTGAACATCCTCTTATCAAGAAAAATTATCAATGACATAACTATAGAGGAACTAGGAACATGAAAAGATTCACAGTTGAGGGCTGGAAAACATGCTGTCACTGAAGTGCCCTGTTTTGCCCCTCTGTGTTTAAACTTAGGAGCTGTTTCCTAAGCACCTCTGGAAATAACTCCTGGGCATCCTACTAGGAGGAATCTGACTGAGCACTGCCAATATGAGTCCCAAACAAAAAGAATAAAGCTTACTATTATTTAACATTGTACTGGGATTGCTAATTAACATAATTGGACTAAAGGCCTAGCGATACAAAATTAAAAATAAGGAAAAATACAACCCGATTTTTGTAATGTTTTATGGCAACCTGAAAAACTCAAGAGAGTAAGATTACACAAGTATAAACTTGAAAAGCTAGGCCAGTTATTGTCAAGATGAATCAGTGGTTTTCATGTGTGTAAACAAAAACCAATTGGAAGATAAAAAGAAAAATCCTATTTATAACAGCAACACAAAAAGATAAAATGCTTAAGAAAATTAACATGAACAGCTTGGAATGTGCTTATAAAACAGTAAAATTAACTAAATATAGTAAAAGCTTAAGAAATAGAAACATATAAAGTACGATAAGCATAAGAGAATTTCTGAAAAAAGTAGAGCAAGGAAGGAAATTTTTTGATTCATAATTTCAAAAATTTTGATTTATGATTTCAAAATCACAAAATCCTTAAATTTATCACTTGATCACACTTGATCACTTGAATCCCGTTATTCATCGATTTGCTCGAGCGGGCGCCAGTAACATTTCCATTGGACCCTATCACGTGCCAATGTAGCCCAATGGCATCTGGTTGATTCAGGAATATGAAGAGCCTCAAACCGTTCCTTCAGGGTCTTTGACAAGGAAGTCTGACCATCTTGTAGGTGGGCGGCCACGTGATCTTTTGATATCCCGTGGGATCCAGTCGGTAATGGCTCTAGTCCAGCGGTTGTCTCCAAATCGCATTACATGTCCAGCCCATCCGATTTTCGATGCCTTGGCAAACGAGACAGCATCCCTGATTCTGGAATAGCGACGGAGGTCAGAACTCCGATTCCTTCTCTCACTTGAGTGAGGCGTGATATTCCAAGCATAGCTCTTTGATTCCTCTCTGGGAGACCGGAATAGCATTCTCATCCTGGGCCCCCGAGGGGGGGAGAGATGTGCCCAGAGCCAGAGGTTCTTTGTCCTTTTAGCTATTTCTTTGATGCCTTTGAAGGCATTCCATGCCGCTCTCTTCCCTCCTGCGCAGCTCAGGTTTTAGGTCGTTCATCATGTTGATTTCTCGACCTAGGTACACATAACTGCCGCATTCAGAGATGTTTGTTCCATTGAGAGTGAATGGGGCCTCTGGAACTAGTTCATTCTTCATGAACATAGTTTTTCTTTAGATTCAGCTGTAGACCTATCTTTCCACATTCTCGGTCAAAGTCAGCCAGCATTTGTGCCGCTTGGCTAATGTTTGGTGTTATTAGAACGATGTCATCAGCGAAGCGGAGGTGGTGTATGGTGCTAACCATCTATCTTCACTCCCATTCCTTCCCATTCTAATTGTTGCATGATGTTCTCGAGGGTGGCGCTGAAGAGTTTTGGTGAAATGGTATCACCCTGTCGAACCCCCTCTTTTCACATCAATGATCACTTCTTTGTAGAATGGTGAAATTGTATAATGCTTAAATTTATAATGCTAAAAAAGAGCATCACACTTGTATAGAAAAAAATCAACACACTGTATTCACATAGCAAACCTTGGGCATTGATACTTTTAATGGATTAAGACATAACTCCTAAGCCATAATACCATAAAAAATATTGAAATATAACATTGACAGATTCCATTATATTATTGGATAAGAAAATGTCTATCTAAAATATGAAATTAAATATTTAACAACATTAAAAATTAAAATTTCAGCATGAAAAGCGTTTCCATTAAACAAAAGAAAAATATAAAGGCCAAACTGAATTAAAAAAACGCTTTGCAACAAATATCAAGAAAAGAGACTATTTTTTGCAATAAAGAGCTCCCAAATCTTGATTACAAATCCTATGGGGGAAAAAAGGCACAAACTAAGGAGGAAATATAAAGTATTTTAAAATATATGATGGTATTTGTAAGAAAAACACAACTTAAAAAGTACTGAAATAGGGACTGGAGCAATAGCAAAGCGGATAGGGCATTTGCCTTGTATGTGGCCGACCCGGGTTCGATCCCAGGCATCCCATATGGTCCCAGAGCACCGCCAGGAGTAATTTCTTTTTTTTTTTTTATTATACCACAGTGGAAACACACAATTACAAAGGTGATCATAATTGGTTCTTGGTAATACAGTATACCAGCACCCATCCCTCCACCAGTGCCCCATTTCCACCACCAATGTACCCCACCCCCTCCCGCCCACCCCCATGCTGCCTTAATAGCAGGTACCCCAGTTTCCTCTCTTTCTTCTCTCTCTCTCTCTGTCTCTGCATCTCTCAGCCTCTTATTTTACACATTGTGGCTAGCCCTGCAGGTATTTAGAGTTTATCACTTAAGTCTCTTTTGTGTATATTCAATGGTGAGTCTTAATCTGCCATTACCATTTCCCACATTTAGTAAAACACTGGTATCTATTTATGTAGTATTAATGAATGCAGTCATTCTATATCTGTCCTTTTCCTTCTGACTAATTTCACTCAGCATGATAGTCTCCATGTCCCTCCATTTGCAGGTAAATTTCATAATGTCATCTTTTCTGACAGCCGCATAGTATTCCATAGTGTAGATGAACCACAGTTTCTTTAGCCAGTCCTCTGTTCTCGGGCATTTAGGTTGTTTCAGATTCTAGCTATAGTGAATAGCGCAGAGATGAATAAAGAAGTACAGATAGTGTTTCTGCTATGTGTTTTTTGGTCTCTCGGTATATTCCCAGGAGTGCTATTGCTGGATCAAATGGGAGCTCAATATCTAGTTTTCGGAGGAATGCCCATATTGTTTTCCCAAAAGGGCTGGACCAGTCGGCACTCCCACCAACAGTGGATCAGAGTCCCTTTTTTCCCCACATCCACGCCAGCACTGGTTGTTCTTGCTGTTTTGGATGTGTGCCAGTCTCTGTGGTGTGAGATGGTACCCTCATTGTTGTTTTTGATTTGCATCTCCCTGATGATTAAAGATGAAGAACACTTTTTCATATGCCTTTTGGCCATTCGAATTTCCCTCTTTTTGGAAGCTTCTGTTCATTTCTTCTCCCCCATTTTTTTGATGGGGTTGGCTGTTTTTTTCTTGTGGAGTGCTACCAGTGCCTGTTATATCCTGGATATTAACCCCCTTGTCAGATGGGTATTGGGTGAATATCCTTTCCCACTCTGTGGATTGTCTTTGTATGGTGCTGGGAAAACTGGGCAGCACATGTAAAAAATGAACTTAGACCTCCTTCTAACGCCATGCACAAAAGTCAGATCAAAATGGATTCTAGATCTCAATATCAGACATGAATCTATAAGGTACATCGAAGAAAACATAGGAGAAGCGCTCTACGACATCGAAACGAAAAAGTATCTTTTAAAGATGACACACCACTGACCAAGCAAATGGAAGCAAAGATAAACAAATGGGATTATATAAAACTAAAAAAGCTTCTGCACCTCAAAAGAAACGGTGACCAAGATACAAAGGAGTAATTTCTGAGCAAAGAGCCAGGAATAACAACTCCCTGAGCATCGCCGGTGTGACCCAAAAAAAGCAAAAAAAAAAAAAAAGTACTGAAATACCATAAATTTAACACTATTATAACCATGCTATCGAAATAATAATTCAAAATAAAAATAAAACTATTGAAAAACCAAACAAACACACACAGTAACCAGCAGGGAGTATGACATGATCCGTTGGTGAGAAGATAAGCCAAGGTGCACTTTCATACTTGGCTGAGTGGGAATGTAAATTGTCAAAAGCCCTAGGGGAGGGCAATTTGGTCATATCTGTCAAAATTACTAATGCTTTTTAATTTCAAACCCCATGACCCAGTTATTCCACTTCTGAGAACGTATCCTAGAGTTAGAATGGGATACAGGCAAATGATATATGTGAATATCTATTGAGATATTGTTAGTAGTGGCATAAGATTGGAGGCCACCCAAAAAGAGGAAAAGGAGGAGAGACGAGGAGGAGGTGGAGGGAGGAGAGAGAGAAGGAGGAGGAGGAGGGAGGAGGAGGAGGAGAAGGAAGAAGAAGAAGAGGAGGAGAAAGAGGAGGAGAGGAGAGGAGAAGGAGAAGGAGGGAGGAAGAAAAAGGAGGAGGAGGAGAAGGAGAAGGAAGAAAGGGAGGAGGAGGAGAAGGAGGAGAGGAGAAGGAGAAGGAGAAGGAGGAGGAGAAAGAGGAAGAGGAGAGGAGAAGGAGGAGAAGGAGGAGAGAAGGAGAAAGAGAAGAAGAAGGAGAAGGAGAAGGAGAAGGAGGAGGAAGAAAGAGGAGGAGGAGGAGGAGAGGAGGAAGAGAAAGAGGAGGGGAGGAGAGGGAGGAGGAGGAGAAGGAGGAGGAAAGGAGGAGAGAGGAGGAGAGGAGAAGAAGAAGAAGAAGGAGAAGGAGGAGGGAGGAGGAAGAGAGGAGGAGGAGGAGGAGGAAGAGGAGGAGAAACCCCCTTGGGGAAATGCCCCCAGGCCAGCATGAGGACATCCAAGTTGACAGAGAGATGGGCTAGAGAGGTAACAACACAAAAGAACTCTACAAATCAGAATGCCATGAGAGTTCTTGGCTGGGTGGACTGGAAGGTGAGTCTGACTCTTCCCTATACATACAGACGTGCCACTAAAACTTGCTTTTATAAAAACTTTTTTTCTTTTTTCCTACAGTGAGAAGGGAAAAGGTTGGGCCACATGCAGCTGTGCACATGGATCACTCCTGGCAGGACACCAGATAAGATGCTGGAAATTTAGCCAGGGTCAGCCACATGCAAGGCAAGCCCCTTACCTATCTCTGCAGCATCCACCAATAACTTATCTTTTACATAGAGCAATATATAATTAATACTGTTGAAGGGTGCATATTTCAGAAGAGTTGTTAACTCACTAAAAATAATATAAGAAGGAAAGGCATGATAGTGAATTTGTCTAGCTACTGATACTTATACTATGAAACCATGGTTAGCAGAGAAATGGTCATCCATGTTTTGGAACTTCAGATAAAGTATCTAGAAGCTGTGGTGTCTAGAGTGAAGCTTGGCAAACAGTCATATGTGGGAAATGCTAAAAGTTTGATGTTCTTTGTGTCTTCATTTACCTCTAGTCTTTATTTTTATTTATTTTGATTTTGGGTCACACCGGCAATGCTCAGGGGTAACTCCTGACTTTGCACTCAGGAATTACTCCTGGTGGTGATTGGGGACCATATGGGATGCTGAGGATCAAACTCAGGTGGGCTGCGTGCAAGGCAAATGCCCTACCTGTTGTACTATCTTTCCAGCCCCAACCTCCAGTCTTTAAATAATGATGAGTTTGGTTAAACAGTCGTTGTTTGTTGAAATTCTTCAAAGCCATTCAGAGAAAAGAGCCTAACAAATGTAAGAATCAGCAAACCTAAGAAACATATTTCCTTCCATTCATAATTCCTGTACAGCCTTAGCCCAATGAAGAACTCACACTGGACAGTCAAATGTTTTCCAATGTGGGAATTTATTTATTCACCGAGACATAGGTGAATTTCTTTCTTGCTGGACCGAGGATCTTTAGGATGGTCCTGGTTTAAATAAAAATCACTTTGTGTATAAAGTCTCATTTTAAGTGGGTCAATCTGTATTAGTTACACCCCTGGAAACACTGAAGACGCTTTTGTGTATCTAGTGTTTAGGGACTTTTGAGAACACACTATATTTATACGCTATTAAACTAGGTCAGCTCCTCTGTTGGGACAATCCCGGAGGGAGCTATGTATTTCACCTAAAGATAGCAAGAAGAGTTCTGGTATTTTACTAGCTTGTCTATTGCAACTCATTCTACTGAAGTCTAATCTAATGATGTCCTATGTCTCTGTGAATAAATAAATTCCCACACTGGAAAACATTTGAGTGTCCAGTGTGAGTTCTTCATTGGGCTCTATGGGAATTATGAATGAAAGGAAATATGTTTCTGAGGTTTGCACGGGTAGATGGTTACTTTTGTAAAGATTGCAAATATATATGCACATGTGTACATTATACATATATGTCTATACATGCATTGCAAGTGATGTTTTGCAAAGTACAGAGTTATAAAGACTTTGTTAAGATTCCTAGTCTGTGGAAGTTAGGAAAAAGACATTTTAGCAATAAAATAATCAGGTATGAAATGGGAGAGAAATAATCAGAGGAATATAAAGGAAAAGGTGAGGAGGAAATGGGGGGGAGAGTAGAGTGGGGAGAGAGAAGCAAAAGGCAAGGGAGAGGGTGGGGAGGGGCAGACTGCTACACTCAAAGGGAAGTAAGGCACATGGTCACTAAACAGAACGAGTAGAAGGTAAGTTAGTGGGGCTGTTGAACATAAAGTGCAGGCAGGTGACTGAAGTGGGAGCGTCCCATAGGCAGCTAGAAACAGATTCTTACACTGGAGACAGCTCAAGGCACTAGTTGTAATTTTCAGTTTATGTGTCAACACTTAAAGCTCTAGAAAGAGAAACCAGGGACGCTGACCCTTCCTCCTGGTCAAAACTAATACACAAACAAACCCGATTTCTGACATTTTATAACACTTTTGTTTTTAAATATTTTATACTATTCCCATTAATAAAATGTCAGTACGATATCAAACTGTAGTGAATAATCAAAATTTGCTTATAATAGATTGCAGATTTAAGGAGCTACAGTCCACTGTTTCTGTGGTATCTTGCTGTTCACATTTGGAAAATATTGCTAATTTGGGGAGGGGTTTATTTTAATCAGGACACTCACCGAATGCACTCACAGAAGCAGTCAAAATGTCTAAATATCAGGTTTGTGAAGAATGTAAATTCAAATGAGTTGCTCACCTTTGAAAAGAGAAGGCTTAGGATGAATAACAGTTAATGTTAAAGAATTTTGAATTCCTATTACTTATTGTTATTCCAGGAGCAGAAATAGGAAACTCATTAGTGAAAGTTCCAAGGAAGTCATTCTCAGCTTGTCCTGTGGCATGACATGAGAAGGATTCCAGCTGTCCAAGAACAGGTGATGATGTGTCTGTACTTGTGAGCAACCTAAACAGAGATGGAGCTGCCATTTGACTACAGTAGACAAAATGCTTCTCAAACTTAAAGGCACACACACCTGGAGTCTTGGAAATGATTTTGGTTACCAAATACACTCCAAGTACCAAAGACATGACTTTCCTTCATTGTGTAAAAAGTTTTGTGTTCAAGAAATTTTAAATTCTTTCCAAGTGGAAAGGTCCATTGTACTATCATTTACTTAAGTCCCAATGTGAGGTATTTGCTAGATGAGGTGGTAATAAATAAAGGCTTTTAAGGTAATATGGTAAATTCCAGAAACTGGAGGATGCACATTTGGAGTGTGTGATCTTCATTCAAGAAATGTTTCTGCTTGAAACGTAGGAATAAGCTCAAAATTAGGCCAAGTTTTCCTTGGGAGCTTCAAGTGAAAAAATACCCCCGCATCCTGGGAAGGAGGTACTGGTTCAGATTTGCATTCACCTGCAAGTACCACATATCCAGAATAATATATTTAACATCAAGTGTTCTCTTTTTTCATGTAAACTTGAAAAGGCACAGAATTGGGCAGTCCAAAGTAGGTTGCAAGTCCAAAGTCATTGGAGACTCTTCTGTATTTCTTTTTCAACCTCTTCCAGAATGGATGTCCACCCTACCCTCAAGTTGATCTTAAATTTCAAGACAATTCATGGAGCTTTCAGCAATATGGTCATACTCTACCACAAGAAAGAAGGACGAAAAAAACTGCTCCTTTTGAAGTTGACTAAATGGAAAGAACTTGATCATGTGACTGGGTGTAACCACAAGAAACCAGCAGGGGGCGGGGAAAGGGAGTAGTGGGGTTATCACTGAGCTAAGAACTCTGTCCAGTGTATTATTCTAAAGTTAATGGACACTGCAAGTGATCTAGTAGAGCCTACCAAGAACAGTGAGTCAAGAAATAGTTTGGAGTTGGAAAAGGAGTTAAAAAGGAAGCTGAAGAATTGGGCCATCTATAGTCATGATGACTAGTTTCCACATGGAAAAGAATCCTGGGAATGTTGGATGAGTTCAAAGCATTGAAAAATGAAAGTGAAAGGGAAGATTATAGAAAAATGATCAGTGTTTAGAATTGGTGGATTGCAGGCACCTACTAGGAAATTGGGGGTGGTCATTTGAAGTAGAGAAAAGACCAGCTGGTTCTGACCTTTTCAGTGGTTGGTATGTTGATGTGCTGGGAATTCTTCCAGGCCCAAGGAGACAGCTCACCTGCTGGAGGGGCTGTGACATCCAGTCAGTCAGAATGGGCATAGAAAAAAGGTCAAAATTGGAAAAGCTGCCCTGGGGCAACCAGCCATAGCATGCAGAGCCTCAGACTCGGCTGGGGAAGCTGGAACTTGGCTCTCCCAGGCTCAGCTGACCATGGGGCCCCAGGAGGACTGATGGGTTTTGGGAGTGGGCCCATCACCTCCGGGGGATCCCGGAAGCAGCCAGATGAGACTCCGCCCACCACACTAGCCACCACCTTCTCTGTCCGGATGCTGACCATGAGGCCCCTAAGTCATGAGGCCGCTTGCGGCTGTGCAGTCCATCAAACTAGTGGAAACAGTTATGTCCTTTAATGTACTGCATTCTACGATGTGTAGGAAAGGTAGGCGGGAGGGAGAGATAGAGAGGAGAGAAAAGACATACAGAACCCGCCAAGTAGTTGAGGTGTGGGAGGGGGGAGGGAGGGGACATTGGTGATGGGAGATGGGTTCGGTGGAGGGATGGGTGTTGGAACACTGTAGAACCAAAACTCGACATGAGCATCTTGCAATTGTATGTCTAAAAGTGGTGTAATAAAATTTGAACAAAAAAAAAAAAAGGAAAACTGGAGAAGGACCAGATTTCACAGCCCGGATAACAACTGAAATCTCCCTAAGTCGTTACCATGAGACAAACAGCAATGAGTAGAATTGGTGTGTGCATGGCCTTTCCAGGGTGACAGTTTCAACTACAACTATCTGGGAGGAGGCAAGGTCCTGAATTTTGAAGCAGAGCAGAGACGTGAATGGTTTTATGTGTCTGTGGAGGCAGAATCCAAACTTACAGAACTTTAGCCTAGTAAACACATTATATGGATAGTACCTGCTTAGCTACTCTTTTTTTTAATAAGTATTTTATTATACCACCGTGAGTTATACAGTTACAAAGATGTTCATATTTGGGTTTTGTTCATACAGTGTTCCAGCACCCATCCCTCCACCAGTGCCCATTTCCCACTGGGGGAAACTAAGAGTTAGTCATTCACTCAGTGGTGTTTGAATATCAAACGAGAAACTGTAGTTACTCTTAGAAGAAACGTGAGGGTGAGTAGGAGCACTCTGAAAGCAGACGGCCCTAATTAGGCCTCTGGATAAGAATGGGAGAAGCAGCTTTCACATAGCAGTGGGGGGAATTAAAAATCCCCATGGAAGTACAAGTGGGGGGGTGAAATATACATTGATTGATATAAGTTATAAGTCTAGACTCCATCTAATTTCCTTCTATTTTTTAAATACTTTTTAAATTTTAAAGAACCTTGATTTTGTGATTCACAGTTATTGATAGCATTTTACCAAAGTTCCATTCTTATTTAAAGGGTACTGGGCAGTCATATATTCTTTATCATTCTATTCTGGAGTCTAGTGCCAGTGCGGGGAATGTGTGCCATGTTTTTCTTAGTAAACATGACTTCCAAAATGTTTTTAATTGTGTTATTCAAATATACAGCGAGTCACCAAGTAGTTGGTAATGGAATTAAAAACTATATTTTATAATGAATTATAGAAGGAAGTAGGGATAGTTATACCAGAGAAGTAAACATTCCTAGTAGCTTTTTTTTTAAAATATCTGAAACTTGAATAGAAAAACCAGTATGATGCTTTTAAAAAAAAATACTTTTAGGTCATACCCAGCAATGCTCAAGGGTTTACTCCTGACCCTTCGCTCAAGAACTACTCCTGACGGTGCTCCGGGGACCATATGGGATGCCGGGATTGAGCCTGGGATGGCTGTGTGCAAGGCAACGCCCTCCCTTATGCTATCACTCCGGCCCCTAGTATGATGCTTTTAAAAGTGAAGCAAGAATAAAGGGCAAAGTATTAAAATACACTTCTCAGATAAGATCTATTTTATAGTAATAGCAAGAGACTGACTTGGTTCACTGAGAGCCAACAAATTTAAGGATAAAGGAAGATTTTTTTTAGCAAAAAATTGCTTCGGACAGTTTCAAACATCAGATTGAGTTCTGGACCATGAGTCCATTCCAATTCTGAGAGAAATGATTCCAAGGAACAAAAAAGAAATGAAGGGCCAGGAATATCACGAGTTCATTTGCATAGCAGGGAATGGAAGAGCATGAAGTTAAAAGAAAATCCATAGAGCTATGAAAGTTTTACTCCTAGACTAAAATTATACAGAATGAGAAAACATGTCCCTGGCGAATAAAGCCTAATGCACTGGGGTTGGGCAAAGACGGCTCTGACACTGTGCATAAAGCAAAGGTAATTGAATGCTAGGAAAGAGACAGACGGGGTCCAAATAATAATAAAATCTGAGCACATTAATATTTCCATCAATTTAACTAAGAATGTTGTGGCATACGTGTGGCAAGGGATGACAGAAGCTATTACTGAGATGAGATTAGAATCTTTCTGAAATATCAACAGAAGCATATAGTTGGTAACATTCCCATCTAAAATAGCTGACATTGATACTACACAATCAACATTCCAGGGGAATCGCACACAGAATTACAGATTCGATTAGTTTATTCCATATTGATTTTCCTTTTGGAATTTTTTAGTAGCTGCCATATCAATTAATTTTTTCTCACTTCCCTGTATAATACCAACTCTCTCTCTCTCTTTTGAGACAATTTAGTGTGTCTGGGTTTTCCAGTACTCATGGCAGCCAGGTCATGCATATATTTTACAAATAATGGGTAAGTGGGGTATATGTAATGCCCATGAGTGACTGGAGGCATATTTCAGTCTCCTTTTATAGTTTTGCACTGTCACTGTTTATCCATATCATCAACGATATATACTATAGCGGCCCCCAGTAACATCTATATATATCGTCTCATCTAGTAACCAATTATAAAGAGCCTCAAACCATTCATCAGATCATGGGATATGAGGTCTATAATTATTACTGGTATAATATGTCATATAATAAAATACTCTTGTAGTGATCTCTAAACATAGCAATTATTGATACACTGTGTAGCAAGCTGTGTCACTGTCTTCCGCTGTGGGTTCATCATCGATTTGAGTTCTGCGTGGCACCAGTAAGTCATCTCCATATGTCCTGTCTACATGCTAGTAGAGCCCAAGGGCATCTGCTTGCTCCAGGAACATAAAGAGCCTCAACCCATTCAGGAATGAGTTCTATAATTGTTACTGGTATCTGGCATATCAAATACGACAGGGGTAGCTTGCCAGGCTCTGCCGTGCGGGTAGCATACTTTTGTAGTCACCTCTAAATCCAGCATTATTGATGAACTGTGGGCTGGAAGCAGCTGCGCGAGCCGGGCTGTGATAGGCTGGTCTGCTGGGTGGAGTTCTGACGAGGGGGAAGTCCAGATGTGGAAAATGAAGGCCCTCATGGAGTGGGGGTCATCTGGCTTATTTTGAGGCTCTGCTGGGGTGGCGGGCCAGGGCTAGAACCTGCCATCCCTCCCGGGCACCTCATTAGCGGCTGGGCACAGTGAGAGCCAGTAGCAGTTCTGCCCCATGTCTACTGCCCTGTAGTACCTGTAGTACCTTTGTATATTACTCACATAACCATATCTAAAGGGGAAAGATCTCACACACAGTTAAAACTTAGGGAGGACTAGCTCCAGAACCTGGAAGGAACTAACTTCCAAGAGAACCAAAGGAATATAAGTACTTTGTCCTCCACTTCCTGCCTCTGGTCCCTGCTGGGTTTCCCATTTCACTGGACCCAGTCCTTTAGCAAAGAGAAGGGAGACTTTCATATAATTATATATATATATATATATATATATATATATATATATATATATATATACATTGAGTCTGTTTCCGGCCTTTTCCTCATTCTCTAATGATTCAGGCAGGATTGAGAACTTGCACCGATTGATACCAACCAAAGAGTTAAATTTCTCACTTTGAAACTCTGAGGCATATTTTTACAGAAAAGACAACAATTCTGAAAGTCATACATCTTATTGTAAGAACCAAGTATTTTGAAGAGAAAAGTAATTATTTTGTTGACTTTGAGACAGAGGAGCCAAGTTCTAAGCACCACACAGCGGGAACAGAATGAGCAACTGAAACAGAGAGTTCGAAAGTCTAAGAAAGAAGTCAAAGGAAATGCCACAATTAACAAAAATAAAGAATGATCTTTATTGTTCAGGTTGGCTAAAGTTCATTGGCCTGGCTGCAAAAAGAAACTGTGAACTTGAAGATATTTCAGTAGTAATTTCAAAAACTAAAATGGAAAGAATGAAAAGGAATATCCAAGAACTGCGGGTGGGCTGTTGTGTACGGTGCTCATGACTTGGCATATTCCTGGTTTGTTTCCTTCCTAGTCTAGTGCATGGCCTGTGTCTCTGTCTTCTACCATAAGTTCATCAATTAACCTAATCTTCAAAAAATTTGAAGACTCTTTATAGCTTGTTCCTGAGTAGAGATTTTGAGATTCCTCAACACTGGCTAGCCTTGAATTATTGGATAGGACTAGTGAATTGGTTATACTCACACCAGTTATTCACTCTAACCTGGCTTGGTGAGTCTAGGCACCCTTTGTTGATAATACAAAAGTACAGGGCTGCTTCCTTTCCCATCAGCAAGAGTATGTATGTACATAATAGCTTCCTAGATGGGCAGGATGCCATAATAGTTGACATGATGGCCAAGGATGCCATAATAGTTGACCTGGATTTATCTGGTAATGGATAGGTGTGGCTCTCAACCCTCTAAAACCATTATTATCAAAAATAAGAGAGAAAGAAACAACAATTTAAAAAATTATCAGCTGTTCTAAATGTAGCAATTTTATAAAAACAATTCAACCTTGATTGGTATTCCAAAAAAAAAAGTAATCAAGGAATCTTTAACTGAAACTTAAAGCTATGAGATTTGATTTTTCCAATCTTGGTCTGTGAGTGATAAGACTTTGCTGGGAAATAGGAAAGTTAGATATTTGGGTGTTTTTTTGTTTTTGTTTTTTGCCTTTTTGGGGGGGTCACACCTGGCGATGCTCAGGGGTTACTCCTGACTCTGCACTCAGGAATCACTCCTGGTAGTGCCTCGGGGGGACCATATGGGATGCCGGGGATGGAACCTGGGCCGGCATGGGCCGGCTGCGTGCAAGGCAAATGCCCTACCCGCTGGGCTATCGCTAGCCCGATATTTGGTTGGTTTGTTTTATAACTCCCTGTCAAACCTTTACCACTGGCAGGGAGCTGCTGGTGTCCCCCAACGATATCAGGAAAGGAGTTCCCTTCTACCTCTGAAGTCGGAGCGGAATGGATGAAAACTCAGGAGTCTGCACAATTTTAAAAGGCTTTTACTCTCACAGGTTCTGGTATACAATCCAGTAACAGGGAAAACCTGGAATTTAGGTTCCTAGCTGGGCCGCAGCCACGTGCAGGTTTAGGATCCTAGGCCACATGCCGAGGCCTAACAGGGAGAGAGAATGGAGAAGTGGAGAGAGAGGCAGAGAGCAAAGTGAAGCCAAAATGGACAAAAAAGCCCTTTCTCCTTTCTCCTAGTTTATTTCATAGATAGAAGCTTTTCAAAACCTTCCAGCCCAGCCCATCATGGGCTGGGCTCTCTAGAGATGAAGCCAGATAAATGACCCTATTGAAATGCAAATCTTCAGGTGGGCCCAATGGCTCAAGCTTCACACTTGCCAGAGATGACTCCATGAGGTAAAATCTCCTTAGCAGAATGGGGAAGGACTGCATCTCTGAACCAGAAAGCAGTTCAGAATGTAACTTGTAAAAAAAGGCATTAATACTTCTTACCATGAATATATAGCCAGCTGATTACAGACTCTAGATCCCACTAAGGTCCAAAATCAGTCAGAATAATTCACTTTGGCATTACCTTTAGAATCAGAGACACATCAGTTTTCCCAGAGGCGTACTGGCATGTCTCTTTGAACTAGAAGAATTGATTACATTATGGTTGATCCAACGTGGCCAAGTACTCTTGGAATATCTACATGTATGTCCCACACAGGGACCCATGGGAAAAAAGAAGAGTATAGAACTGGGGTAAGCAAGATTCATAATATCCATGATAAAAATATTAATGCCATATAATATTATGGAATCAATCCACTCTGCCCAAGCGCCCATTGTGTCTGCTCTGGATATTCCCTAAAGGCAGGAGTAGCTCTTCACATAAGCTAAGTGTAGTCATAGCCTAAGGCTCAGTAGGGTGTGTCACCCAACAGACCACACCTAGAGTGGCACTATCACCACCAGTAAGCCTCCTTACACACTTTTATAAATACAGAAAACTGGGTGGAAAGAGGCATGATGTTCTGAGAGTAAACCTGAGGCCAGAGCCTGAAGACTACAGGACAAGCATCAGGTGTGTTATGTGACCAAGAATGCAAGTGATGGTACAAAAAAGTCACTAATTAGCTAATTGGACTGTGTCTGAGCACAGTATAAGTCCTGCTGTCTTGATTGGTACCTGTTTGATATTGCAAGTCTTTAGGAAATACATATGTGGAGCAGAACTAGCTTATCTCTTACCTTAGTTAATGTAAAGGCACATGACCTTCAGGCCAGTTCCCATCAATTGAGAGGGGCTAGTTTTTCTGTGTAGAAGAACTGGTGAATTTTACCCAGCCCATGCAGGAAAGAATGCTACAAATGATTAAGGCTGCAGGGGAGAAAAGACAGGAGTATGTATGCAATAGAGCTCTTCCAACTCAAAGGGCTCTGAAATGATCATAGTACTGAATTTAAACACCTTTGTTATTTAGCCTGTGAAGGGACAGTCTGAATCTCAACTTCTTCCCATAGATAACAAAGTCCCTAACACCTAAAGTTTCTGCTACTACAGCTCTGTCATTATATACAGCACTTAGCACTGCGTCTGGCAAACGGTAGTTAGCTAAAATGTTAACTTTCTTGACTAGCCGTGGAACTTCAGAGATTTCATGATAGCCAGAAGTGTCTTGGTGTAGTGATCACTGTAAGCTGAGGTGCAAAAGTAAATCTTTGTAATGGCTCTGAATTCCTCTCATCCCCGAAGACATCCCTTGAATTCACACTGACTTCTGAACTATTTGATATATAACTTGAGAGCTCAGATATGCAATTTATTTATTTATTTATTTATTTATTTATTTATTTATTTATTTATTTATTTATTTATTTGCTTTTTGGGTCACACCCGGCAATGCTCAGGGGTTACTCCTAGCTCTGCACTCAGGAATTACTCCTGGCAGTGCTCGGGGGACCATATGGGATGACGGGGATCAAACCCGGGCCAGCACAGACTGGCCGTGTGCAAGGCAAACGCCCTACCCGCTGGGCTATCGCTCCACCCTAGATATGCAATTTCTTATCATGTGCCCCTACTGCTTCTTCCCAAGGGTGCCCTCTGAATCTTGGATTCCTTATGTCAATGAATGGAACTGAGAGACTCAACATCCAAATCCTGAGAACCCAGAAGGCCTCTCAAAGCTACTATTGGGCAAAAAGGAAACTGAGGACAAAATTAAGAAGGAAAGACCTGCACCTTGGCCTTACAGAGATTTTCTCTATATCCGAAGAACTTGCATACAGTCCCACCTGCACGCGAGTCCATCATAAGCCCCTAAATCACCCTGGATGTCTCAAGTAGCTACTTTGAGGGACTTCAAACACCCACTCTGCAGTTTAGATCCATTGTCTGACTAAAAGAATAGGATCAGCCCAATCTTCCCTTCCCTTTCCTCTCTCCTCTCCTCCTTTCTCCTCTCTTTTGCCAAGTGGGCTCCCCCCCAGACTTCCTGGCCTCTCCATGCCCTCTGCCTGGGCAGAAACTGTCTCACACAGCAGATCCACAAAGGATATTTTTCTGGCTGAGGCAACACAAGGTCAAGAAAACTACACAGCTGTGAGCTCCCAGTTGCAGGCTGAGGGTAAGAGAAGTCTGAGGCTTGGGTTTTAGGCTCCCACTCTCTCTGCCAACTCACCTCACCAGTATTTCAGCAAAACAATACCCACCATTGATGCAAGACAGAACAAAGCAACTCCCCAAATATTTCTTTCTTTCCCTTTCTCTACCCATTCTGCCCTGCTTCCTGTTTCTCTAGTAATGGAAATGTGTTCATCTGTCAAACGCAAAGCTGCCCCTCCGTCTTAGGTGCAGAGAGCTTCAATCACGGCAGCTGCTGTGACCAGCCCGAGAGCCAAGCTCCTCATTTGTTTTGGCTAACGCTGAAAAATCAGTTTCGGCATCCCCCTAGAACAAAATGGTGCATGGGAACTGAGCCAAGCCGTGGAAGAGAAGCGGCAAAGTTGCAACAGATTATTTGTCTGCTAAAACAGAAGGAGAAAGATATCAAAACCTGGATCCATTCAAGTCCAGCCTCCCGAACATATTCTCTATTTGCAACACAGATGATTTCTTCTAATATCATTCAACAGGTGCTAAACTGTAGCTTTTCTGACGATTAATCATTGTGGCCTTGGCAACGGAATTGGGAAGTAGCAAGGCTGCTCCCAGAATTCTTTTTCCCCTTTTTTATTGAAACACCGTGATTTACAAAGTAAAAACGTTTTCACAATACTGTTGATAGAAAGATTCATACTTGAACACCACTCCCAACACCAGTGTGTTCCCACCACCAAAGACCCTCATTTCCCACTCACCCCAATCCCCATGTCTTATCCCTCAGCTGGCATTGATTGTATTGACCGCTAAAGCACATACATGGCAATGTTATTGATGAATCCATTTTCTTCCCTATTGTTTGTTATGGGAGAACCTGGCCAAATTCTGTTCTTGAATTTACCCTCTAAGTTTCTAGAACATGGTTGGTTCCACTAGTTTGATGTACTAGAGGAAAGCCGAATGGGAGCTCTCCCTGTGTGTCTGAGTCTCTGCATGATTATTGATAGCCCAGAGGCAGTTCGTGGGTGGGTCCATCAGGCCTCACAGATGGGACAAAGTTTGGAAGGGGGACCCCAGTTCCAGCTCCATGAATGCCAGGTGATTTTCACTGCCAAGAACTGCCTGCCTAGGCTTGAAATCAGTTGCTCTGTTGTGTGGGGCTCTGGTGAGCCAAACTTCAAATCGGCTTCTCTCTTGGGTGGGGCTTTGATGAGCTGTGGAGTCTGGACGTTGAAAATGGCTGCAATTCAGCTCGGCCTCATGTAGAGCAGCCCATGGAGTTCTGGAGGACGGTAAAAGGCTCGGCCAGCCCCTGGCCATGTCCTACAGAGTTCCTAGGGCTTGCTCAGCATGCAGGCAGCCACGCTGGCCTAACTTGGAGCAGCGATTTGGGCCCCTCCACCCATTCCTCAGACTCAATGTTGGCAGGCATGGCCCTGAGCTCCCAGCCACCACAGCCAACTGCCAGAAGACAGACAATTCAGACACATAGCTGTGCGGGTGCATGGCCACTATGCGGCCGTGCGACAATCTTAGATTCTAACAGATTTTAGCACCAGGTCCTTCCCAGGATCTTTCACATTTATACACTGTAATGATCATTCTAGTTTCAACAAACTGGAGAGGTTATGGGGAATGAGGAATTATGATGTCACACTAGAACTCACTATTGAATATGCACTTAGAGACATCATACATCATTAATATCTGTAGGGCAAGCTACAAAGTGTAAGAGAAGAGAGAGAGAAATACAGGGACAGAGACAAAGAGATAGAAAGAGAAATAAAATGTGCCTGCAATAGGGGCAGGCAGGGTTTGGGTGGGGGCATGTTTAGGATATGGGTGGTGGGAATTTGGCACTGGTGGAGGGATGGGTACTGGAACACTGTATGGCAGAGACCCAATTATGAAACATCCTTATAATTATATATCTCACATGGTATAATAAAAATTAAAAAAGAAACAAAATTAAAAAGAAAATGGCTGCAATTATGGTGAGTGAGTTTCCTAGTTTCCTCTAGCTGCTTCCGAGGCCCTACTGTGGTGGCGGGCTGGCACCAAAACTCATCTTCCCTTCTGAATGCCTCATGGTCAGCTGAGCTAGAGGAGAGCCAGATGGCAGCTCTCCCCCCATGTGTCTGAGTCTCTGCATGATGGACGATAGCCCTGCTCCCAGAATTCTTAAGCTATTTCTATGAGGCCTAGCCACAGTACAACATTTATGTAGTTGGTGCTTGTTCATGGCAATTAGAATGAGGTAAACATCATTTCCCCAGGGTTCCCACACATGCTGTGCGTCCCTTTGTCCCAGCACTTGCCACACTGATAGGAAACTGTGTGCATTTGAGTCCCCTAAAGGAAGCCCCGAGCTCCTTCAGGTGAGTCTCTTACCTCTCATTTTCAGAAACCAGCACATGGTAAGGTGAACAATAAATGCGGGTTCTATCATCTATTTGCTAGCTAAATTGGCAGAAAAGCCCAACATGTCCATCTCTCCATTTCATTAGGATAAGTAGGAGAAAGTATGGTCGTTTCTGCAATTCTCAGTGCTTTTTTGTCTTTAGAAACAGCATCTACATTTCTATTTTCACCCATTTGCAATAAAAAAAAACACACGAAGCTACAGAGGTGTAAATTATTGAATTGGATCATCAAACCAAGCGACTTTGTGGCTCAGCTGGCTGGGCTATTTGAAATAAAGCAGAGCTTAGAGATAAGACACGGATTCCATTTTTCCCCCAGATTTATCAGAAAATGAATAACCCTGCTTCCATTTTCCCCAGAATTATCAAATTATAGTCTCTGAGCAGGGGTCAGTGAAGGAGGGGAATGAAATTAGATAAAAATCTCAGAAACCCTTACAACGCTTGAGCATCATCAACAGCCCGAGTCTGGATGGCTTTTACAGGTCCTATCTCACGCTGGCCCATTTGATCAGGATAGGGACATGTTCCAGAAATAGCTAAACTGGGTACTTCTCTAGAGTGAGTCCAACCAGCCCCCAGAAGATGCTGTGGTAGTAACTGCTGCCTGGGTCCCCAAATCTCAGGTGACAGTGTAGTGTCGCAGAATGGCCAGTGAATCTGCATGGGGAATGGCTCATCCCCCACGGCCTGGCATGTGGCCATTCCTAGAGCCCCCTGGCTGGGAGGTGGATGAACATTTTCTGACAGACCCTCTCTGAGTTGTATCTCTCTCTTCTCCAAACCTCAACCATGGTTGCGATGAAGACAGCAGAGACATGAAAGTCATCCTCTGGGAGACAAAGATGGGATTTCTCAAGGTCCCTGCTCTGCGGCTGGAGGCGCTCAGCTCTCCATGAACAGAGAAGAGAAAATCTAATCTCCTTCTCCTCACCCCACACATCCTGTGCTCATTTCCCCAGGGTCCCTGGGCCCGTAACACAGTCTTTCAACAGTGAAATAGTCCATTTCTTTTGTTTGGCACATTGTATTCCACACACAAACTAATCTGATAACATTTGGTAGAAATGATTCAATTGAGCCAAGTATTGGAGCAGGATTATTTAGTTGTGGGATGCTAGATCCTTTGATCAAAATGATTTTTTAAATTTCATGTTCTTAGTACTGCTGGTTCCCCCACCACCACCACCACATAGGACATCGAGATATAAAAGAAAATAGTTAAACACCCAGGTAATTTAACTCTGCCTTAGCAGATGTTGGATTTGGGGCCACCAGCTTTGTTATTTCCAGATGGATATTTGGCATTGTGTGATCACATGCTACGTAAGGGAACATTTTAAGAATTAGCATTATTGGAGCAGAAATAGGAGAATGACATGATTCTCCAGCATAAATGTGACATTTATGTCAAATAAGCGTTGGATCAAAATATATCACTTTTTTTTCTTAGAGCTCACTGCACTTAGAAATGTCTGCATAATGCATGCAAACCTGCCCCGTAAGTCAAACTCTTGAATTACTACAGAAGACTGGACATGTGCATGTATAAATCTGGAGACTCTGAGACGAAAGGGCTGAACCAACATCTCAGGTGTCAATTTTGAACCAAGGCAGTGGTGGGAACCCTAAATCAGAATGTTACAGACTTAGCTCAATTTGTTCCAGTGAGAAACAACCAAGTATCAAATACTTATTCCAAGGGAGGCCACATCCATCTTTCCTGTGGGAGACAATCTCTGTAGTTTCCCTGCTTTATATCCTGGTTTCTTAAAGTATTTACCTGAGACTGAGGGTGAGCTGTCTGTCGTCTGAGCACAGGACCAGGATGAACTTGACCCAGTTCCTTCCGGAAATAGTTCTTGAACTCCTGAAGAGTGTTTCAAAAGTGGTTCACAGATGGATGAGAATTCCAGGATGGAATCAGTTGGGTCTGATCAGCCTCAGGATCACTAACACCAGGAACCTCTTACCCACCAGGCAGGAACTGCCATGGTGAATTAACTTGAAAACAATTTCAATGGCAGAGTACAAGCATTTGCCCACCAGACGATGAATCTAGTTTTCCTACACGACTACAGTGCTGTGACCAGACAGACTCAGCTGTGAAGCACTATTATGGTGTTGGCCTCTCTCCCAATTTGGGGCTCCACAAGTCATGGGGTGTGATGTGTTACATTGACTGCTTGCTTTTGTTATCATGGAGCTCTCCTAAGACTTGACCCACATTGGACTCGCAAGCAAGTGGCGACCAGGAGGATGAAAGCTCTGAAACTTGTGCTTAAGATAGGTAGTTCTCAAACACTTCTCACTCAGGACCCATTCATACTCTTAAAATTATTGCGGATGTACAAGAATTTCTGTATGGATTGTGTCCATTGATATTGCTGTATTAGAAACAAAACTAAGTATTTATTCATTGGAATGTTATATTTCTAGGACTGGAGTATGATGGGCGGGCACTTGCCTTGCTCACAGCTGACCTGGATTTGATCCCTGGCAGGCATATGTATATGGTCCCCTGAGTCCTGCCAGAAGTGACCCATGAGAGCAGACCCAAGAGCAAGCCCCTGACCGCTGCTGGGTGTGGCGCCAGAAACAAATAAAAAATTGGAAGTCATAGCTCATCCCAGGCTGACATGAAAAACTTACTTGTAGAAAAACTAATGATATTTGGGGTGGGGTAAATAGATGAGTATCATTTTATTTATGTTTTTTGGCAAATGTCTTCATTGTTTAATGGAAACCAGAAGCTCAACCATGCATATGTCTTCAAGCTGTAATGATCTCACACTTCATGTTGCCTATGAGAAGTGCCACTGCACATTCAAGGGAATGGGAGTGACAAGGGTCATATTTTTCTTTTCTTTTTTTTTTTTGCTTTTTGGGGTCAGCACTGGCGATGCTTAGGGGTTACTTCTGGCTCTGCACAGGAATTATCCTGGCAGTGCTCGAGGAACCATATAGGATGCCTGGGATCGAATCGGGCCAGCTGAGTGCAAGGTAAAAGCCCTACCCACTGTACTCTCACCCAGCCCCATATCTCACTCTTACGATAGTTTGAACTTAGCAGAGATCCTGGAAAAGGAACTACTATGGTTCAACAGATCACACTTTGAGAACTGTCCTTAGAAGCAAAATAAAGAGCAACAACTATTAGTTGCAGTTAATGTTACCCAAATGCTTACTCAGTGCTGGTCTCCTAAGTGTTTGTCATGTGATTCAATCCTGAAATCAACCCTGTGATGTATAACATGCATACTCCACATTCCAGATGAGAAGACCGAGTATAAAGAAGTGATTTTCCATGATCACCTAGCTTGAAGCTTCTCAAACCCATTTGATTTACTGTCCCCTTTTCATAAAACAAGCAGAAATTCTCAGTGTCCTACCTGAAATCTGCCTTCTAAAGTGAACAAACAGAAAGTTCCCTTTGCCCCTAAGGCTGCTAGACCTTCCCCTAACTTCTCATCCCACCTCATGATACCACCCTCCAGCACTCCTGGGGGTGTGGTATCAGCCACTTCAGGAAATACTAGTCTAGCTTATAAATGGTGCAACCGAGATGAGAATCCAGACACAACACAGTTCAAAGGGCGGTGGTGGTGGTGGTGATGGTGGTGGTGGTGATGGTGGTGGTGGTGATGGTGGTGGTGGTGGTGATGGTGGTGGTGGTGGTGGTGGTGATGGTGGTGGTGGTGGTGATGGTGGTGGTGGTGGTTGGTGGTGATAGTGATGGTGGTGGTGATGGTGATGATGGTGGTGGTGGTGGTGATGGTGGTGGTGGTGATGGTGGTGGTGGTGGTGGTGGTGGTGATGGTGGTGGTGGTGGTGATGGTGATGGTGGTGGTGGTGATGGTGATGATGGTGGTGGTGATGGTAGTGCTGCTGGTGGTACTGGTGATGGTAGTGGTGTTGGTGCTGGTGATGGTAGTGGGGGTGTTGATGGTGGTGGTAGTGGTGGCGATGGGGATGGGGTAGTGATGGTGATGGTGGTGGTGGTGGTGGTGGTGGATGGTGGTGGTGGTGGTGGTGGTGATGGTGGTGGTGGTGGTGGTGGTGGTGATGGTGGTGGTGGTGGTGGTGGTGGTGGTGGTGATGGTGGTGATGGTGATGGTAGTGCTGGTGGTACTGGTGATGGTAGTGGTGTTGGTGCTGGTGATGGTAGTGGGGGTGTTGATGGTGGTGGTAGTGGTGGCGATGGGGATGGGGTGGTGATGGTGATGGTGGTGGCAGTGGCGGTGGTGGTAATGGTGATGGTACTGGTGCTGGTGATGATAGTGATGGTGGTGCTGGTGGGGATAGAGGTGGTGGTGATGGTGGTGGGGGTGGTAGTGATGGTGATGGTAATGGTGGTGGTGGTGGTGGTTCTTTTTTTGTGAGGGCCCATCACCCAGGTGTTCAGGCCTATTTCTGGCTCTGAGCTCAGGGATTACTCTTGGCAGACTAAAGGTGCCAGGAACTGAATCTGAGCTGGTCGCATGCAACCCAACCACTCTACCTGCTGTACTATTGCTCTGGTCCAAGACCAGCTATTTCTACAGAAGTGAGCCTCTAGAAAGGTTCATTTTCACTCCTATACAGACCCAAGTATTTCAAGTATCAGTCTAAGGAGTCATTATGAGCATCAATTTCAACTGTGTCTTCCGGAGGAGGCACACTGCACGTTATGGAGATGGGGAGGCTTTGTGGGTGTTGGCATTTATAGATGAGTCCTGTCATATTTTTTTCTCTAATTTTTTTTCTTGAAAGAATCTATGTGCCTATTTTCTGGCCATGGCACTTTTAGTGCCTCTGTGACTTACTGCCCATATTCTGACCTCTTAGGAAAGCAGGAGACCACACCGCTGGTACTGTGGATACAGTAAGATAAAATCCAGCCCAGATCTGTAGACCCTGCATATCTGTGCTAATTATTTCATACTTTCTTCTGTTCACTTCCCTCTGACTGGCTCTGCCCAGAGGTGGCTGATGGGTGGGCACTGTTGCTGAAAGGGGTGCATAGCTAAGGGCTGACTTCTGATAGTTTAGAAAATTTAACTCCATGTGTTTTAAGGAGGATTTGCCCATGGGCCTCCTTTTACATCTGAGAGCTTAACTCTTAACTAGACCTTTAAAACTCCTTAAGAGCCAAACCAAATATGGCTGTTCCAATTCTAATAAGGTTGCTTTGGATGTTTTGAAATCATAGTCATGGTTGAGCTGACCCAATTTAAAAACACGCTGGGAAGCTCAACGGAGCTTAACTTAGGTGGTTTCAGTGTTTTCTTGTATGAGTTCACTTTTCTGTTATTTTGGCCTAGATTCATGCCCTAATGATGTTTCTATTCTTCCCCTGAGTTATATCTCCAGGACAGAAAGTAGGAAACCCACCAAAATAATATCAGAAAGAGAAATAGGAAAAAGTCAGTATTTGAGAGGGGAAAGAACCATGAATGAATGTGGCCATAAATTACCAATTTAATAAATCATGATAGATGCTAAGAACTAGTGTAGGCAATAGACATATAAAAAGAAACTCTTCCTATCACACTGATAATAAGGTTCCCATTGTTGGATCAGACCCCTGCTCCCTCCCTCACTCTCCCCTTTCTTTCTGGCCTGGTCCTGTACATACTCATTATTCATCCAGTGCCCACACCGGAATCCTCTCAAGTCTCTCTCTCTTTTTTTTTTTTGCTTTTTGGGTCACACCCAGCAATGCTCAGGGGTTTACCTCCTGGCTCTGCACTCAGGAATCACTCCTGGCAGTGCTCGGGGACCATATGGGATGCCAAGGATCGAACCTGGGCCGGCATGGGCCCGCCAAGCAAGGCAAACGCCTACCCGCTGGGCTATCACTCCGCCCCTCTCTCAAGTCTCTTTAGGAATTTTTCTTGGAGAAGGGAGCTCCCAAGCAGTGCTCAGTCAGACCAGGTCCACTTTCAGCAAAACTGAATCTGCAGGGTCTGTTGGTTCAATGCTCAGGGCTGGCCAGTGACCATCAAGGCCACACCTGTGATCAGAGGCTCTGGGGCTCCACCTGGAAGTATTTGGGGCAGCTACATGGTACTGAGGATGGAACTTGGGCCTTTGGGCTTATGAGACATGTGTTCCTCACCCTCTGAGCCTCTCTCCCAGACTTTCAAACTCTGAATTATCCTATGAAACCCAGCAAAAGTATCAACACTTTGAGTATGTTTTCTTCTCTCTAGTTTGATTTCAAAACTTCCTTCGCTGCACTCCTTCACCCCCCGGAAGTAGCCATCTCACAAAGGGGTACTCACATGTCCCCCTGCTTGCTCCTTCACTAATGTCCCTGCTCTTAAATAAAGGTTTTGCATCCTTATTGATATGGATGACACTGGCCATGTAATAAATAATACAATTCAGTTTAGATTTGAATTTCCAGAGTTCCTGCTCTCCAGTAACTTACAAACTCATGGTGATAAAGATTGATGCATTTGGAACTTTATCACTGACAAGTTGCCAGCTGAGTTCTAACAGGACAAATGCATTACTTTTAATTCGATCATCTACAGGATACTTATACAACTTGGGTCTTGATTTGAGAGGCATGTCTCCTGATATCAAAATTCAAGGCAGGGGTCAGAGAGACCATCCAGGGATTAAGGTTCTTGCCTTGCCCGTGGCCCATCTCCAGAACCTCATATAACCCACCCAGCCCTGCCAGGAGGGATCTCTGAGCAGTGCCAAGTGTGGATTTAAAAGGAAAGTCCCTGAAATTGGAAAACTAAAAAACCCAAACTCGCAGTGACTCAGGGAATAACCCTCATGTATGCATACAAACACTTTTTATAAGGGTGCTAAGAACATTACATGAGGGAAATGAGAATTTTTTTTCAATAAAATCTAGAAAAGATCAGTATCCACATGCAGAACATAAAGCTTAAACCAGATCGAAAAATTAACCCCCCAGAGGAACCTGTAAGATAGCACTGGGTTGGGGCACATGCTTTGCAAGTGATGGGCCCTGGCTTGATCCCGAACCACATGGTTCCTGGGCACTGCCAGGTGTGGCCGTGGAGTGCAATGGCAAGGCCAATGCAGGACTACACCCTCACTCTCTAGGGAATGTGGCCCGGTTTCCTTTGAGCACTGGTTGGGGGCCCTTCCCACCAAAATGTTAACCCCATATAGTGTAAAAACCTACATGTAAAGAACAAAAGTTATAAAACTATTAGAAAAAATACAAATACACACAGGGAAAGAAGAGGTAACAAATATTTTTAAAGCCAAATTGGATTAAATCAAAACTGCTTTAAATGTGGAATTGTTGTAGGCCATACCTGGCAGTGGCAATCCATGCCCAGCAGTGCTCATGAGGATGTCTGGGGCACGGAGGGAACCCAGGACAGGCAGAGCTACAAACCCAGTTCAGAGTTTCACATTTGGTTATTAGGGCCAGAGAGACAGCTAGACAGCTGGGTGATTGTATACATCATGCATAAATAAAAGTACAATAATTAGTTAAGGGCCATCACAAGTGCACAGATAGGAAAGGACAAAATCTGTGGTACCAAAAATATAAAATGGAAGGAGTAAAACTGCATCTTTAATCCCTTGTAAAATGCCAGACCAGAAATAGAATTCTATTCTGAAATAGAATTTCAGAATTACTATTACTATTGTTCATTTTGATTTGGTGGACCAGACCCAATGATACTAGAGAGCTGTTCCCTGCTCTTTACTCAGGGAGTCACTAAGCAGTTTTGGGTGAGCAGGTGGTCCCACGGACCAAATGCAGGAGTTTTATATGCAAAACATATGCTCAGCCCAATAAGCAATCATTCTGACTTCAGAATACATTTTCTTAACATAAGTAACAAAACCATGAAAGTCACCAGATTTTTACCACTGGCTCTTGGCAATTAAAAGGAAACTAGACAGGGACAGAGAGAGCACAGCAGGTTGGGTGCTTGCTTTACATGCAGTTGACCCTAGTTTGATCCCTAGTATCCCATATGGTTCCCCAAACCTGCCAGGAGTGATTCCTGAGTGCAGAGCTAGGAGTATCCCCCACACAGTGTGGCCCCAATCAATCAATTGGTAGGGGGGGAAATAATTTTTCCTTTATTTTCAGTTTTCCCAAAGAGATTTGTAGTATGGTCAAAGATAATGAGGGCTTCTTGAACATTCATAGTCAAAAGGAAAAATATATATGTGTGGTAGGGTTGAATAATTACCTTCCCCAAAAGATTCATGTCCTAAGCCCTTGACTTGGTGAAAGTGACCTACTACAGCAAAGACTTTGAAGATGCCCTGAGAATCCCAGGGTGAGAAGATTATCCTGCTCTCTTTATTAAGGACCCAACAGAATCCCCAGTGCCCTTAGAGAAGGATACAGAGTGAGGTCTAGTGGAAAAGGAGATGGAGACAGAATTGAACTTCTTATGGTAAGACAGTAAATTTGTGCCACTTAAGGTATTAACTCTGTAATAACTTGTAGAAGAGGCAAAAGGAAATTATTACAATACAACTGCTATATTCTAAGTTTAAAAATCTACTTTTCAAAAAATAGTTAGGAATCCCCAACCCAAAGCTTGGAAATGTCTAAATTGGGCCTAATAAGTATTGTGTTTCTATTGCTTTTGCAAAACCAGATGGAGACCTGACTTCATTCCAGACCAGAGCCCCCATGATTGTCAAGTACTCAGAGCACATTTATAAGTCTGTATTTCATTTGGTTTCATATAAGGGAAATACTTTCTTGATTCTTATACTGTTAATTTAATTCTTTAATATAACTTTTTAATTTTTGGGTCACACCTGGCGATGCTCAGGGTTTACTCCTGGCTCTACACTCAGGAATTACTCCTGGCTGTGCTCAGGTGACCATAAGGGATGCCAGGAATCGAACCCGGGTTGGCCGCATGCAAGGCAAATTCCCTACCTGCTGGACTATAGCTCTGGCCACTACAACCCTTATAGTAGGATTCAAATAGGAATAAAAGACCCACCACTTTGCAGAAATGTACTACACCAAACTTGAAAGGCTACAGCTTATTTGTCATACACTTTAATGGTACTCAGTCTATATTTGTTAACTAAATAATAGACCTAAAAGTCTGAATAACTCAGAATCTATTAATTTTATATAAGCTGCTTTTTACCATTTCTAGAAATGATTTTGGTAGTAAAATAAGCACTGTTTGATCATAAAAAGCATACCTCAAATGCCAAAAGTTACCAGAACTTTAAACTATGACTTATTTGAAAAACATCCCAAGTATTTATAAACAAAGAAATGAAAGAAGAAAACAGCCTGATGTTTGCTTAATAAAAATAATATGTAGCTGTTCAAAAGCCTAGAAAAGAACAGAAAAATGAATCCAAGTAACCCTGTGCTCTGGTTGCAAACTTCACATTGCATAATCTCTAGTGACTAAGAAGGGAAGGAAATCGTGATTCTTGTGCGTTACTGTGGGGACTGGGACTTGGAATGGCTTACATACACCCTTATGTGTATCATACATGGAGTAAATCACGTGATTAGTATATCACCTCCTGAGATGTACAATGACAGATGGAAATGATCACTCTGTATAAGAACTGTGTGCTGAAATTACAAAAAGGAACAAACATGATGTCCTTTTCAGTAACTGTATGGCAAACCATAATGCCCAAAAGGGGGAGGAGGAGAAGGGGGGAGGAGGAGGAGGAGGAGGAGGAGGAGGAGAAGGAGGAGGAGAATGAAGAGAAGGAGGAGGAGGAGGAGGAGGAGAAGGGAAGGGAAAGGAGAAGGAGGAGGAGGAGGAGGAGGAGGAGGAGAAGGAGAGGAAGAGAAGGAAGAAGAAGAGGAAGAAAAAAAGAAGAAGAAGAAGAAAAGAGGAAGAAGAGGAGGAAGAGGAAGAAGAGAAAGAAGAAGAAGAAAGAAGAGGAAGAAGAAGAAGGAGGAGGAGGAAAAGGAGAAGGAGGAGAAGAAGGAGAAGGAGGAGAAGGAGAAGGAGAAGGAGGAGGAGGAGGAGGAGAAAGAGAAGGAGAAGGAGAAGAAGAGAAGAAAGAAGAAAGGAGGAAGAGGAGGAGAAGGAGGAGGAGGAGAAGAAGAAGGAAGAAGAGGAGGAAGAAGAAAAGGAGGAGGAAGAGAAGGATGAGGAAGAAAGAAGAAGAAGAAGAGGAGGAGGAGGAGGAAGAGAAGAAGGAGGAGGAGAAGTAGTAGAAGAAGAATAGGAAGAAGAAAGAAGAGGAGGAAGTGGAAGAGAAAAAGGAGGAGAAGGAGGAAGAGGAGAAGAAGAAGGAAGAAGAGGAGGAAGAAGAGGAGGAGGAAGAGAAGATGAGGAAGAAAGAAGATGAAGAAGAAGGAAGAGGAGAAGGAGGAAGAGAAGAAGGAGGAGAAGTAGTAGAAGAAGAGGAAGAAGAAGAGGAGGAGGAGGAAGAGAAGGAGAGTAGGAGAAGTGGAAGAAGAAAGAAGAGGAGGAGGAGGAGGAAGAGAAGAAGGAGGAGTAGAAGAAGAAGAGGAGGAGGAGGAGAAGGAGAAAGAAGAGAATAAGAAGGAGGAGGAGGAGAAGGAGGAGGAGGAGAAGGAAAGAAGAGGAGAAGAAGAAGGAGGAGGAAGAGGAGGAGAAGGAGAAGGAGAAGGACAAGGAGGAGGAGGAGAGGGAGAAGGAGAAGAAGAAGGGGAAGGGAAGGAGAAAGAGAAGGAGGAGAAGGAGAAGGTCTGCCACAGAGGCAGTGGATTGGAGGGATGGCAGGAGACACTAGTGGAAATGTTCACAGGTGGAGGGATGTATGACATTGTATGACTGAAACCCAATCATGAACAGCTTTGTAACTTTGTAATATGACAATTCAATTTAAAAATTAATTAAAATATTAGAAATACATACACCTATACTTCCTTTGGAAACCAGGTTTTCAATGTAGACAAGGGAAATACAAATATAGAAATAGGAAACGGGGCTGAAGCGATGGTCCAGCGGACAGGGCACTTGCCTTGTACGCTGCTGACCTGGGTTCGATCCCTGGCATCCTTACCATCCCAGAGCACACCAGGAGTGATTACTGAGTGCAGAGCTAGGAGTAAGCCATGAGCAATGCTGGCTGTGTCCCCACACTGAAAAAACAACAACAACAACAACAACAACAAAGAAATCAGAAACATCACTGGGGGGCTTTGAGGTAGAGTTGGGTTTGTTGCATCAAGAATGAGTTTCTAACGTCCTTCTATTTTGCTTCCTAATTTTAGTCTTCTGAGGTCTAGAAACAATAATAGGACCAGCAGAGAGAGCACACGGATTCCTCACATATCACCTTCTAAATACCATTCCCCGCAGAAAGGAACCACACTGACTCCACATCTGGAGCAAGGAAAGTGCTGTATCAATCTGGAATTTAGTTACCTTTGGGAAATAGAGAGATATTAAGATTTTCACTGACATAGAAAGAGATAGAAAGGGAAAGAAAGAAAGAACCTGCCATGGAGGCGGGCTGGAGGAGGGGGAAGGGAACCGGGGACATTGGTGGTGGGAGATGGGCAATGGTGGAGGGATGGGTGCTGGAACACTGTATGACCAAGACCCAAATATGAACATCTTTGTAATTGTATATTTCACGGTGGTATAATAAAATACTTATAAAAATGATTTTCACTGACGTGATCATAGCTGGTATTATGCAGTGTGAGATAACCTAATTATACCAGCTCTTTTAGTACTATGCCCTTTAAAAAAACAAGTTTAACCTATATCTAGCCATTTGCAAACAATGAAATAAACCCAGAATGTGGGACATCTGTCATGACCCCAAATCCAGATTTTGGATAAAAGACAGTTTCATGACAAACCCAAAAGGTATTGAGAGCTCTAGCTAGATGAGAAGACGAAAAAAAGCATCATCCATAAACGTGCTGAATAATTGTTAGTATTGAGGGGGAAGTGACCAAGAAGATTTCCCTGGACAACTGGCCACATTTTAAAAAGGATCCATATTAGATAAACTGAATTAAGGTTAAAATGGTAATTTTTGTTTTATATATTTTACTACAATTTTAGAAATCCCACACAAGCAGCCATTCCTAGCTGTATTGCTCTGTTTACTGCCTTTGAAGGTTGAGTGTATGAACAAACACTGAAGAACCCGGTAAATACTTCAATTTAATCATGTGGCCCTCTGGCAGATTAGAATGCTTGCTAAGGCTACAGAGAGGAGGTAGCCAGCTAAGTACATTTAGTGGAGAGCCCAGACACACTGGCTCAGCAGCTGAGCAAAGGCCTGGGCTTTATCATTTGCCAGTAGACCACTGGGAAAGACCCCAGGAGGAGACCTCTGTACTGCACCCCACCCAGCTCCTGCATCCCCCTAAAAAGATTAACTGGATTCCTCCTACATGTCCAGCCTAGTCAGCACTCCAAAAACTCACTTATACACACCACGTGGGCATTTTTATTTTTTGTCCAGTTCAGGAGTGAAGGCACCTTTCTCAAGACAGCTAAATGGTTGTCTGTGGTGGTCTCAATGCCTGCCTTGATCCAAACACTCTAGCCCAGAGAGAGACCTGCTCTAGTCAGTCACATATCTACTGACAAATCATTTTATCCCGTGGCCCTCTGATTCTGATCCAGGTAGTTCTGTTTCTTTCTCTGCTATTTTCAACAGTTCCCCTTTCTCCACTTACTCTAAGAATATCGATTCCACTTGCTTGAGCCAAGGATTCTATAGCATCTACTTTACTTGTCCCCTACAACCTTCCTCTCTGTCTCTTTCATGACTATGGCTTCAGTCATGACCAATCACAGTTTGCAAGTGAGTTCCACAGCTGACTCTCTAGGCATGACCTGTCTTTCTGGCTCCAATGGTGGGATCTGCATATGGGCCAGGAGCACTTGACAGATGGAGAGAAAATTGGTCTGAGTTGGTGTCAACTTCCAGGTGCCAGATATTTACTGAGTGCTCATGGAAGTATTGCCTTAGATGTTAATAATATGGAAATAATAAAAACCACCAAATAAAGTTGCTGCAAGAAATGTTGGATATAATGAAACCGAGAGAACCGTTTACCTTTCTTTCATTTGTTCAGAGTATCTACTGAACACCTCCTCTAGACTCCTGAGTTTGTACTCAATGGTAAGTGACATTACTCAGGCCCTAAATCTCCCTCCCTTCATTATTTCTCTCTCCAAATGTATTTGTTTCTATTTTTGTCATTTTTCTATTTCCCGGTCTTCCACACTCAAATCCATACTTCTTGGTAATTGATATTCTGTTGTATTTTATATGACAAATCTCCCACTTTGTTTACCCTTCCCTGTGCTCTCTCTCTCCTGCTGTTACAGGCCTAGGTTTATGCCCAGATCACCTCAATCCTGATTCTCCTTTCAAGTCAGCCCTCAAGTTTTGTCTGTTTTCTTAGACTGCTCTCCCACTCCACACAGAGTAAGACTGCGCCTCCACAACAGTGTCAGAAGGTCAGAGATGCTCAGAATTAGGTGTAAATCCCATGCCATTGCTTTCCTGTGTGTAACCTCACCTCACCAGACCTCAGAATCTTAATCTGTAAAATGGGTAGAGTAATTATCTATCTGTCTGTCGGTCTGTCGGTCTGTCTATCTATTTATATATCTATCTAATCTATTTATTTATTTATTTATTTATTTTGCTTTATGGGTTGCACCCAGCGATGCTCAGGAGTTCATCCTGGCTCTGCTCCCAGGAATTACCTCCTGGTGGTGCTCTCGACCATATGGGATGCTGGGGATTGAACCTGGGTCAGCTCTTGTAAGGTAAACACCCTACCTACTGTGCTGTCACTCTGACCCCTGAGGAATGTCTATTCTTAAAGTTATTGCTACAATTAAATGAAATAAGGCAGGGGAGAATCAGTGCTGGCCCAGTCCAGTGTTGAGGTCACTAAGTCCATGATCTTTCCCTTTCTCTGTATTCTATAGTTAGAATTACATTCCCAGGCTGTTTTTGGCAGAGGACAGAGCATTATCCAGAACTATGCTCCCTTTAAGCTAACAAGTTAACCCGAGACTTTCTATGGATGCTGATATAAAGGACTCTCCTGGATCTGAGAAGGACCCAGTCTCTCCTAAGACAGCACCATGAGCTGCAGCATATTTGTATTATTTGTTCTGGCTCTGATTCACAAAGGAAAGGGAAGAAAGCCAGGTAGTAACTAGATACAGTGTGGGACACATCCTAGCAGAGGAGACCTGAGCTTACAGAATTCCAGTGTTATCTGGCTGGCCGTATTCACGCTCTATGCTTCAGGCCATTTCTTTCTAGCAACACTAATGGCTAGGAAAAATCATCTTGAAATGCTGAGTCCAGAGCAAAGGAAGTCGGTGCTACAACTTGCCCAACTGAGGAATGAGAGCGGCATGAATGTCCCCGCAGAAAATATTCTCTTCCCGCCGCCTCTCATCAAGCTCCTCCGGCAGGGCTGCTCTGTTACACAGTGGGCCTTGGCCTGGCCACCACCGGGCTGCCCACATGACTCATCCCTGCTTGCTCTCACCACCACACCAGTGGTCAAGCATCCCCCCAGGAACTCTCTGTCCCTAATGTAGATGCTTCGAATAATGTCAAAACTGCAGCTGTGTTGGCACTGACCCAATGGGGCTTTATTCTTTCTGGGAATCCACTTTTAGCTGCCATGAAAAAATGTGGCAAGAAGAGTGGGGGGTGAAGGTGGAGGTCCAGGGAGAGAGCAGACACTCGCCTCCCCCTCCCCTCTCCACCATGAGGGTCACTTGATGGCAGCTCAGAGGGAAACACAGCACAGCGATTGATAGCACAGCAGTACTTGCACTCACCTTGTGCATGGCCAACCTAGGTTCGATCCTTGGCACTTGACATTAGTTCCCCGAGCCCACCCCCAAGCACAGAGCCAGCTGTGGGTCCTTAGCGCTGCCAGGGATGGCCCCAAACACAAAAACAAGATAAAACAATTAGGGAGTCATACTGTCATTCCTGAAGTGAAGCTGGAAGTACTCAGAGACCCACTCTCCCCCCCTTCAGGTGCACAGGCCTAGGGCCAGCTGGCTCCAGGGAGAGCCAGGGACCGCCCACGTGGAGTTATTTGAGGGACGCCATGAGGGCCACCTGTTTCAGAACCTCCTCCTTCGCCTGAAATTCCCATTTAGTCTTTGCGAGGAAAAATGCAACCTAAGGAGGGACACTGATTATGCCAATCAAAACATGCTTTCAGAGAGAAACCGTCTCTCTGGCTCAGTAAGGCTCCCAGGCCCACTCCCTTCCTTCACTCTACTATGTGGAGCACTGTGACGGGCTGACGTGGGAGGCCGCAGCCTCTGCTCTCCAGGGCTGGGCTAAGTGAAGAAGACAGAGGAGAGAAGCATTAGGAAGGAGCATGGTCAGGGCCCTAGGAGCAAGAGGGCGCTGGACCTTAACCTGGACCCTCAGGAGATGTCTTCTGGTGGAAGAGGCTTCCCCTTGGGACACTGTGATGTAGACGCTCTTATCACTCTTTCAAAGGTGAAGAAAATGAGGCTTAAAGAGCTTTGCTCGAGGTGCCTTGGCATGTGAACCAGAGACGAGACCAAGAAACATTTTGAGAACCATTGTAGTGCAACGCATAAATTGCAATGCAGTGCAATGTAGTTCTCCCCTAAGCGTAGTTTTTAATCACCCGCTGGTTTCATCAGCCAGGTTCTTGGGAGACAGACTCTGTCAGAACTGAGGCGGGAGGCAGGTAGGAGGGGTCAGATGAAGACTAGCATGGAAAGTGGGTGTAGGGAGAAATGGCCCTCTGTGGAGAGGCCAGCCCAGTGTTTGGGTGCTGGGCTGGTAAGGGGTTGAGGAACTGCAGATGGAACCTAAAAAAAACACACAGTAGATTGTGGTGAAGGTTCTTTGGGAAAAATAGAATACGTGTTGAAGGGGCATCAGGACACCAAATGTAATGTGAGCAGAAAAAACTTTCTTTAATTTTATCTAGTCCCCATTGTGGGACTGGGGGCTGCAGCAACAACAAAAACGTCACAGTGATCGGTGCTAACCTTAGCCACTGCTCTAGGGAATAAGTGGCTGTCCCTTTTAGAATACCTGGAGGAATATAGAACTCTGTCAGAGAAGCAACACACGGACCGTGTGCTATGTGTTTTTATTACTCTTCTCCAGAGTTAAAGCAAGGTTCCTAGTCTGGCAAACATCCCTCCTCCTTTCTGCCCTTGGAAAAGGCAAGGCTTGCTCTGCTAGGGAGAGAATTAAAGTAACAGGCCGTGAGAACGTGCTGTTACAAAGGACCTGATGTACATTGACTTCACAGGAACTCAAAGTTCCCTTGAACGGGCAGAAGCATATGGAATCAGCGCACCACCTGCATACCTTAGCAGGGACAGATGCTAAAAAAAAAAGAATAGCAGAAACTGTTTTGAGTTTGAGCAAGGCTATTTGAGCATAGCTCAACTATGATGCAAAAATGTCTCTCAGTCTTCAAATCAAGGCAAATTCACCTGTGTTTCAAATATCACCATTTGGCAGTCTGCTGTTCTGGGCAGCCTTCTCTTTTGACTGGACATGAGGTTCAAACCTAGGCAACATTTGGATCTAATTTGATAGAAGACTTGTGTGACCTCCTTGCCAAATTTCTGTGAATCCATGTCAAAGTCAGTGATTTGTGCTGAGATGTGGGGTGTGGCTTCTCCCCAGAGGAATTGTGTGGTTACATAATCCACAGGAAATGAAGGAAAGATATTCTCAAAAACTACCTCCAAGGAAGTGGGGCTCTGCGCAGTCTGTCTCCACAGGAGTCTTGATTCGGTCCGTTCGCTGCAGTATCTGTCTTCCCCCCGGCCTTTAATGGGTTTCTAGGGACTTCTCCATCTGCTCATTTTTCTTCCCTATCACTATTTCCTCTTGGTTTTTAATCCATTTAGAACCAAAGGAAGCCCATCGTGAGGAATGACAGATGACTCATATGAAGAAAGAAAACACTCGATCAAGCCTAAGGTCTGACTCCAGTGCATTCTGTTATACAAAACTTCCCTCCAAACTTGACCTCTGACCCCGTCAAAGTTGGCATGTTTTCTTTCATTGTGGGACTGAGGACTTCAGCAACAACAAAAATGTCACAACGAATGTGATGTGATGGGGGATGTCCGGCCCTGAGGACTCTGGGAAATGAATTCTAGTGTAGGATTTGGTGTGAGGGGTCAGTCAAGGGTGCCTTCACAGAGCATATTCCTTTAGGATGGCTGGAAGAAGGGCTGTACAGGAGAGACGCTGAACAGCGGAGCAGTCACAGGAGAGGTTCCTGACCCCAAGGGGTGCCTGACCTCACATGAGTGCCTGAGCTCTGAGTCCTTCATGGTTGTCTGCAATAGTGGCGAAGGGTGTGGGCGATCATGAGATATCAGCTACCTCTGGGAAGAGGACATGTTTTTGGGCAAGCGAGCCGCCCAGTGCCAGAATGCAGTTGGGGAAGAGACAGCCGTGAACGTCCGCAGTCAAGCCTCCTGCCCCTGGTGCATCTTAGTCCTGAAAGAGCCGCTGCTCCTAACACCCACCCTCAGAAAAGGGGTGGAAGAATCCACTGCGGACCCTGAGTTCAGAGCCCAGTCTACAGTGGCCATGTCCACTCAAGGGAGCCTTCACTGGCGGGAGGAGCAGAGAGATGGTTCTGCTAGTTAACAAAGAAGGGTGCTACAGCAGTGAACACTGTCATTTCCAGAATAACTGAAAATTTGTGGAACTTGAACTATTTTTGTGAACATTCAAGAGTCACTGCTTTCTTCCCCAAAGTTGCTCGGGAGCTTCCCAGAAGCTGGGGGTCAGAGCTATTACCGAGCCTTATGACAGCCTGGCCAGTGGAACATGGTAGGGGGAGGAACCAAGACACTGAATCCATTTGGCCATTTCAATTACCCAAAAAATTTTTTATCTTCACTGACTTCCTCATCCCCTCCCAATACAATACTTTGCCCAGGGCTTGGTAACAATGTGAGCATTTTTATTTTCTAAAACAAGAGCAAATATGGTGTTTTCAAAGCAGGCTTTCCCCTTTTCTCTCCTGTTCCCATTTCCCACACTCATGTTTTCATGGCAAGATTTTGCATGTATCCGCCTCCCACAGTTAACAACGCATACACAGAATAATTCTCATCACTAATTAGAATACATTCATTCACTAATCCCCCCATTTGTTTCCCCATCTTGATCCAAAACTAAAGTGAGAAAGTTCTGGACCTCAAACTAATGTTTCTTAGACTGGCTTTGAGATGTCAACTAGTGATTAACTCGTATGAATTTTCATTTTTCTCATCTATAAAACAAGGGATTGGAGATATTTTACAGTGCGTATGGTGCTTGCCCCACTTTGCACTTCAAATGGTCTCCCAAGCACCCCCCCAAAGTAATCCCTGATCACAGAGTCAGAGGACGCCTGAACAATGGTTGGTGTGGCTCCAAACCCAAAACCAAACAACAATAAACAGAACCAAGAGAACTATAAACTAGTCATATCAACTATGGTTGTAGATGAGACAAGACTGAATACACAGTCTGGCACCTTCACTGTATCACTGTATCACTGTACTTCCCTGCTCATCATCGATTTGCTAGAGCGGGCGCCAGTAACATCTCCATATGTCCTGTCTCATGCAAGTAAAGCCCAAGGGCACCTGCTTGCTCCAGGAACATAAAGAGCCTCAAACTATTCCATCAGGTCATGGGAATGAGGTCTATAATTGTTACTGGTATTTGGCATATCAAATACGACACGGGTAGCTTGCCAGGCTCTGCTGTGCGGGTAGCATACTCTTGTAGTCATCTCTAAATCGGCATTTATTGATGAACCACCGGGCTGGGGCTATGATAGGCTGGTCTGATGGGTGGAGTTTTGATGAGGAGGTAGTCCGGTGCCTTTAGCCGTCCCTGAGGCCCTGCTGGGCTTATGAGGAAAGAGGTTTGGTGTCTGGAATTCCGTAGGCTGTGTCAAGCACATGACTCCGACACTGTGTCTCATGGCAGGGTCTGGCACCTTATTTATTTTATTTATTTTTCAATCTTATTTTATTGAATCACCATGTGATAGACCATTACAACGCTATTCATGATTGGGTTTCAGCCAGCCTGGCACTTTAAAGCCTGTATATATTCGACAAAGCAGTCGGGACTATGAAGCACAGCAAGAGAACGAGGAAGAGCAGAATGGAGGGAAGGGTACTTTTACTACCAAAGTACCTTTTTGAAGAGGATAACTTGCCTTTTTTTTTTAAGATTAGAAAATTGTCCAAACTAATTTACAACACTGAATTGTATTCCAGGGAGTGTTTAATTATTCATAGGGGGCATTTTCCGCTCCAGATTATCAGCGGAATTCTTCCCCTCCAAGTGAGAGACGGCATTGGGGCTGTCTTGCTCCTGCCACCCAACGTGAGGCTGGGCCACATCCCCCCCAACTATTTAGTGTGGGTTTAGGGAATGCAAACTCATTTCAACTTTTTCCTGAGAAGAACATCTCTGGGTAGGAAAATCTGAATCCCCAAAAGCCATACAAAGCATTCCACATAAAATATAAGAAACGTTTTGATTGTTTTTCTGTTTCGGATTATCTGTGCCACTATTCATTTCCTTTTTTGTGGATAATCAAGAACTGGCTGGCTGATGGTTAACAGGACTTTCAAATTGCTGAGAAAACTTTGCTGGGCACCACTGCGCTTTCAAGGTAAATTCATAATCCCCAGCATCTACACTTGATAATACAGAATGCCTTGGAGGAGGAGAGCAGCAGAACATGTAGGAGGTTCCAATAGTTCCAACTTAAGATGGCTTTTTGTTTCCAAGGGAATTTCAACCTCAGCTGTTTCAAATAATATCAGACCAATGCAGATTAAAATCAGATAAGCAACCCCCACACCCCGAGACAGAGATAAAGAAAAAAGAAATTTCATCTTGGATTGCAAAGTTGTTTTTTTCCCCTCTAGATCAACTTATACAGTTTTATTTTTTTAAGACAGAAGAATGATAATTTTTTTCTTAGTCAAGGAATTTCTTAACTGTACTTAGCCAAATGGAAGCTCCACACCCTTTCATGTTTCAACTCCAGCTGTCTAAAGACTTTGGGCAAGAACAATTGCTTCAATGAGCCCACGGCAAAAGTAAGCTCAGAACTTCTCGACACTCCGTGCTCTCTCAAGTCCATGTCATCAAGACACGAATTCAGAACATAGGACACCTTTAATTCCAGGCTTCAAGGGACCAGAAGGCTGTTTTCTCAATTCAAAAGGTCTCGAGATCCAGCTTGGTATTATGTGGTTCAGGGAGCACTGGGTGTCACCCTCAGAATCCTTGACTCAGAGGATTTTCTGATAGATCTGGAGACCAACAAGAAAGAACTGGTTTAGAGTTGGGATCCTAGTTCCCTTATGTTTTTCTGACACTGCCATCTGAGCATTGGGTAATTCACTTTGGTAAGAAAGGTTCAAATTTCCTTGGACCAGGAAGACTTATCAATAGTTGTAATCTACCACAAGTGTGTGGGAATCAGAGGCTAGGTGAGATAGAGAAGGGACCAGTGTGCTAATAATTGTTGGAAACATTGAACGTAGGCAATGAGATATACACGATAACCCCCTAAATGTATGTATTGCCAGCCACAATGTTTAAGAGATGGGGGAGAGAGAGAGAGAGAGAGAGAGAGAGAGAGAGAGAGAGAAGAAAAAGAGGAAAAGTGCCCCCATAGAGGCAGGCTGGGGGAGGGAGGAGGGAATCTGGGGACTTTGGTGTTGGTAAATGTACACTGGTGGAGGGATGGGTCCTGGAACACTGTATGACTGAAACCCAATCATGAACAGTTTTGTAAATATCTATCTCATGGTGTTATAATAAAATAAAAAATATAAACATGGTGTTAAAGATTTAAAAAATATATATATTATATAAATTATATATATATATATATAAAATCCTTTGCAATCAGGAACAATATACTACCAAGTACGAGAATGGGTTTTAATGCAGTCACCATCTTCCTAGGAAAAAAATAGAGTCTGACATGTAAGTGTCTCACGTGATCCGGTCAGGACCTAGCAGCCACATACCAAGCATTGCAGACATAGATGGAGGGGGCGAGAGATGAGACTCAATGAGAAATGCATGTGAGGAATGTGAGGAGCGCATGAAGAAAGGCACGAGATATGGACGGCACAGCAATGGCAGATTGGCTGTGGGCTGAAAAGACAGAATAGGGGTTGCTGAAAGGAGGCAGGAGAGAAAATTTCTTCAGAATGCCCATGTACAGAAGGGAACCGCAGTTAGGTTTAGTTTAGGATCTTCTCAAAAAAATATTCCTTGCCCTACATTCATGCCTAACCTTTGGAAACGATTGATTCAGAAATCATTAGACTGTGTAATCAAAGGGTTATCTTGGCATCTAATGTAAGGACTTAGTTTGTGCCAATCTGGTGAGGAGAAAAGTGAAAGCTGTATTAGTGGTAGCAGTAGGTTTGGGGAAAGTGAAGCTGGATAAGCAGGAAAGGGTACAGCTCTGCAGGGAGTGAGTCAGATTATTGCCGAGAAGATGCTGTTGTCTGACACAGCCACCCGTTAGTTAATGACCCTCCGCAAGGCTCCCTCACTTAGCTCCTCACCCTGTCTCCCCACTGCACCTAAGGGACACCTTTATGCAGCATAATAATCCTGAACCAAGCTTCTCACCCTGAAATTTCTCTTGTCTCTGAAATATTAATAAGGTAGAGACATTACCAATGGGGAAAAATTCCCTGAGCTGGTTCTGGTCCAACACAAGCTCCTGATTTGAGGCCCACGCCACTGTTGTCTTTCCCAGGTGATAAAATTGTTGGATGGAACTGCTCCCAGATATATTCTTCCTTAAACAGCTGCTAGCGCAGAAGCCTAACCCATCAGATGGGTTCAGGACAAGGCAGCAGGGAGAGAAGGCAAGGACAATAATGGGGAGAGGATAATGGGGATGCCTGAGAAGAGGGAGAACAGCCAGGAACTGCCTACCTCAGACAGTTAGGGCAGCTCTACCAAGGGAGAAAAACTGTACTTGGGGTGTGAGACCACGATCATTCCTATCCTTTTCCCTCTTCACTGTGGCCACACTGTAGGACTCACTCCAAGGGTTTGTGCCAAGACTGTTTCACTCATAGCACGTGGGAACTATATCCATGCCTCAACATTTCAGCTCTAAATGGGTTTTATGTATTTATTTGGTTTGGCAGACACATCTGGCAGTGTTCAGGGCTGACTCCTGACTCTGTACTCAGGAATCACTCCTGTTGGGGCTTGGAGGAACATATGGGATGCTGGGGGTCGAACCTGCATTGACCGCATGCAAGGCAAAGGTTTTTAAACCTCACCTTGAAAAAAGTCACCAGTAGCATTCTCCAGGCTACTTAAAAAAATCTGAACCAAATAGCAGCAGACTATGGGAAAAGCAAACAAAAATCAACAGAGAGATAAATCAAGTAAGCTGGACTCCCCTGAAATCAGGTGGTCTGTGTATACTGGGATGCAAGGCTTTAAACAAGGTGCATTAAGCAGCACTGATCGTCAAATGCCAGTTTTCCAACAAAAGTACTGCAGGCAGCCTCCCTATACATGCACGGTGCATTTTCTGAAAATCAATCAAGTCTTCTTGTTCAGAGGAGGCCAAACACATTGTCAGCCCCTTCCTCTGACGCCTATTTCTGCCAGGTAGAAAATTAAGTTTCCTTTACTCTTCTTGCACACACAATGCCTGGGCACCACAAAACTGTTGTTCTGTGTGGGAGCCCAACTTCCTGTCGCAATAAACAAGCACACACAGGCTTCTCTGCACACATAATAGAGCCTTTTTATTTTATACAAAAAATCATTCCACACTTAACACATCAATGAAGCCACTTAAGCTCTACTGCATCTGAATTAAAGAGGAATTGTGTGATCAAAGGGTGTGAAAAGAACCACACAGGGTGTTCCTCAGATCCTCTACTTTTGTTACATTTGATACATAACAAACCCCATAAATATGCTTATCCCAGGACCTAGTTTCATTATCTCATTCTGGTGAGTCCTGAAAAAGCAGTCCTGACTGATTCTTCCTTCTAGGGTGTCTGTTTTCCACTGACAATTTGGGAGAAGAAATGAAAGCTGTTGGCATGTTTTGAGGGGGGTGGTTGGTAAATTTGGGGGGTGTTAAAGTAATTTTCTCTTGGGGTCTTGCTTGTTCCTATTTCACTGAATACAAATGTGTACAAATCTGTGTCCGTAACTATGTGTATATCTCTGTATCGGCTATACATACACGTTTAGATTAAACTTACATAAACTGTTAACACACAGACATAAACACAGAAATTTGATAAGAGATTGTCTTACCAAATAACAAAATATGAACAGGAAAAAGACATAAAAAGTCTTCAGTGGTCAGAAGTGAATAGTTGAACAAGACACCCTATAATCCTTTCAAACGTTCCATGCTATGAACATGGCCTCTGGAGGTTTCCATGTACTTAACATCTACTATATATGTATACATATATATGTATACATATATAGTAGATACTATATATGTATTTATTTATACATATATAGTGGATGTTATATATAAATAAACATATAAGTAGTGGATGTTATATATAAATAAACACACACACACACACATATATATATATATATATATATATATATATAGTATTATGGATCCTAGAGGGATTAGAAAATTCCTAAAGGGAGTTTAGGCATCCTCATAAGACAGACATCACAACTATATCCTTCTGAAGTGCATTCATGAATGATAAATTCAAGCACCATGAAAATGTGTCTTTCATCCAGTTGCATAAAAATGTGAAATGCAAATTATTCAAAGAATTAAACTTAATTGAACATTTATGTAATCAAGTCAATATTGGATTGAGATATATTGCTTTAGCGATCATCTCTACAGAGTGAATTGTGGCACAAGGATCCAAAATTATTCAGATGAAAAATCCCCTCTCTGACAAAAAGGGCTTAAATTGGCATTAATTCATGGAACAGTTTCTACACCAGCCGCATACCCAAGACATAAGAGAGTAGAAGATTTAAAAACAAGCCACCCACCTTGTTCACAGTATGTCGAGCACTCCGTGAGGACAAATAATTAAAGTGCAGAGAATGACAGCCACTCTCTAGAGGTACCTTTTAGGAGCACTGCAGAGGAAACTATTAATTTAGGATAAAGAAGTTAGCAAAGACTTTCTGAAATCAGTTCTGATTTGAACCTGATCTTCTAAGATGGGAAGATCTTCCAAGATGGGAGGTGGGATGTTTGGCAGAGAATTGGAAGAAAATCATATGTGGGAGAATGCAAATTGTAATGACACACTGAAAATATGAAGAAGTACATGGCCGAAGTTCAGCATAGCTTCTAGGGTTAGCAGACATGTGCAGGGTGGCCACACCGGCCAGACTTGGAGAGGGGATTTGGGCTCTTCCTCCCATTCCTCGTGGCTGCAGTCTCGCAGCTTCCACAGCCAGCAAAGCCGACAAGAGACAGACCAGACCCACAGCTGCAACGGCACACGGCCGCTCTGTGCCGGTGTCAGACTTAGACATTAGTCTGACATTATTGTCAGACTTAGACAATAATGGAGGTTAGGACCAGGTCCTTCCCAGGATCTTTCACATTTAGACACTGTAATGATCATTCTAGTTGCAACAAACTGGGGAGGTTGATGGGGAATGGGGAATTGTACTGTCACACTAGAACTCACTACTGAATATACACAAAGAGACTTATATCATAAACTGTTAATATCTATAGGGCAATTTATAAAGTGTAAGAGAAGAGAGAGAAATACAGAGACAGAGATAGAGAGAAAGAAAGTTGCCTGTTATAGGGGCAGGCTGGGGTGGGAGGGAGAGTTTGTACATTGGTGGTGGGAATGGGGCACTGGTGGAGGGCTGGGTGCTGGAACACTATATGACAGAGACACAATTATGAACATCCTTGTAATTGTATATCTCACGGTGGTATAATAAAACTAAAAACCCCCACTAAGTACAGCACCATAAAGCCAGAACATAGCTGGTGTCTGGTTTGTAGAAATCATTGCCTGGGAGGATGCTTAAGGTGAGGCTGGTATCAAATAACAAGGTGTAGTAGAAGCCCAGGTGCAGCACTTTATTTTTATTTGTTTATGGGCATCTTTTCTTCTAGGAGCACCTCTCCCAGTGTGGCTGAGCTGGCTATATCCAGACATACTCAGAAGTACTCAGGAAACTATGCATTAGTTGGGGGATTGAACGTGGGACGTTATATAGCCAAGTACGTGTTCTAGCCCTATGAGTTATCTCCCCAGTCCCTTATCTGAGCACTGAACTGTAGCCCCTAAAAGTAATGAGGAACCAGAATGATCTGAGTTAGATTCCAGTTGATCCCAGTGGGGTCTCCGTATGACCAAGTTTTGACTCATTACTCAGATCTCATATGCTATTTCATTTCTCAATAATTCAGTCAGCTGAATTTCCCGCAACACTGAGTTGCACATATCAGCCATGCAGATAACAAGGTTCTGCTTTAAGCCCAGATGTTTTCAGTGTTGTAGAGACAATCAGAAACACCGGAAAAAATAATTCATGGGGGTGAAAAGTCCTTTTACCATGTTTTCCCCCCTAAATCACTGTTGATGGTATCAGCTCCATTTAAACATAGTTATTAAGATCAGATGACCATCTGTTTTCTGCTATATTTCTGTCATGCTAATATTTCCCATGGAACCTATGGATGGTTCTGCTATATATACAAGTAAAGTTCAATAAATAACCATAAAAATAAAAGCATACTGATACAGTTGTTCATTCTCAATGAGTTCTGTGTGTGTGCATGTGTGTGTACCATATATATATGTATGCCATATATATATGTATGCCATATATATATGTATGCCATATATATACATATATATGTGTATATATATATATATATATCCAAAGTTCCAAAGTCCATGGCCGGACATAGCTTATTCCTGCCCTTTCTGGCTTTCTCTGTGGAAAAATAAACTGACAATGTTTAAAAAATAGATATAAAAAAGATTAAATAAACCCCTCTTCACTAGTCCTACCCTGTTTCCCATCTCCTTCCACTCCCACCCACATAAAACAAAGATGTTTCATTTTGATTTCTAACCGGGTCCTCCCCTACCCCCTTATTTTCATTTATTCGTCCTTGAATTGTATGGCCTGTACTTGAATATTAGTGTTGAAGGCAGGCTCTCTTGCTCAACAGTTCATAAGAACTTGAAAATAATGAGGAGATTTCCCAGTAAACAAATGCTTAAAAAAAAGAGACTAAGATGTGATAAACCCAGAAAAGTTCCATGTACTGACCACAGGAGAATGCTCATGAAGGAAAACGTCTGTTATCCCTTTAAGGGTAAAGGGCTCCCTTAGGGAGTCTTCAAGGCCCCAGCAAGAAGAGGTCCAAGTATTCATCCTATCATCCTAATTAACATACTTACTGGGCAGAGTGTCAAAGAAAGGGAATTTTCAAAGGAAAACGGCCAGGAAAGTAGAGAAACTTTTGGTCTCATCACGTGAGGAAGCACCGAAGGATCTGAGAAAGTTTTATTTCAACTGGGGACCACAGAGACCCCTGAGACCTCCAGCATATTACAAAGGGGGCTGCAGGTGAGAGTGAGAATCATGTAAAAGAGATTTTGGGGGTCAATCAGTAGAACTCTTGGCCCACAGGAAGGAAATCAGACTGGAATGGGGCATGGTTGGAACAAGATTAAGAAATACTGAACGGGAGAAAAGAACCAGACAGATCTCAACAGCCAGATCCTAAAACTCAGAGCTATGGGAAATGAAAGAGCTCAATGGATTATGTCTATCTTTAAAAGGAGCCATTGAAACTCACATTGATGCCATGTAAGGCGAGATCTATTAGCAATAAGAGCCTTTCACACAATGGGCTTGGTTATAAGGGCTTTGTATTTCCAGAAGCATTTAAACACAGTGTGCAGCACCTTTGTAAAAGGAATTGGGATGGCCCAAGAATTAGCTGGTCTTAGATATCTAGAGTCCTCATCCCTTTATTCTCATGGACCAGGATTTATTGATTTGCCTCTGGTTCAGTCCAAGACTAGGAACTTCAGGACCGTCCTGTTCCAGCATGACCCCTGCCTCTTTTGCCTACGTTAGCCCTGGGTTCCAGACCTCAGTCTGGGATGTCACGCTGAACTGGCAGTATTGGCTTTAGCCTAGATTATGATACCTGAGTTCTGTTGTTTTGTTTGTTTCAGTCATAGCCAGGAACCTGACACCAATTTCTAATGAAGATTTGATTTGCATGTTCTTGATGTTTGAACTCCGACACACAGAGAACTTCAGTTCTTCCTTATACAGAAGCCTCGGAAGGCATTCAAAGTTGAGTGTGGCATTTTCATTGAGGCGATAATGCACCTAGTATGAACTAAGTCCCTCTTACAACTTTTCTAAATGATCCCTATTTTAGTGTCGGTTTCATTTCGCAGGCATTTGACTAGTTTAACACATGTTAGCCTCATGCCATGAATCTGAAGCTAATTAAGAGTGTACAGCCCATTGGGAAAAGCTTAGAAGTTCTGATGTTGAGCACTAATCTCCTGGGAAATCCAATCAGCCTCTCCATTCCCGATTCCCTCAACTGGGAGAAAGTTTTGGGGGCCAAGTTACTCGACTCACTAACTTGACAAGCTTGGAATTTGCCTGTAAGTGCCTACACTTTAGGACGCTGAGTTCTCTCCCAAGCTAAACCTCCTTGTCAAGGAAAGGAAGCTGAGACAAGCGTCAAGCACACACATGCAACAAAGCATTTTGATGAACGAACAGTAAACGAATCACAGGCATATGCAGCCCATTAGTTTCTATGCAGTTACATGTTTCAACATGAAGTAATAACAAGTTGTATGCTTTGTTCTTGGTTCTTGAAACCCAAAATTCTCTAACACTCCATTTGAACCCACTGCAAACTTTAAAAGGCCGTTGTTTCTAATGCTGACTTCTACCTGTGGTGGCTTTTCATGACTGAAATAGTTTCAGTTTTCCAGAAAATATACATCCAAGTATGGAGGGGGGAGAGAATGACCACTGAACATCTTTTTTGAGTCCAGCTCAAAATATCTGTCAATTTGTTAAGTCATATTGATCTGATTTAATGTGTCTACTGGATCATATGCTTACTATATGGAGTAGGAGGAATGTGTCATCGATTAATGAAAGCAAATGAATTCAAGCCTTCAATACTTTCAAGAATGAGAAACAGCATTGATTCCCTTAATGAGCATTTTGTTGTTGAAGACTTAGTTTGCAACCAAGTGCTTGAAATAGAAAGTTATGATCCTCCTGCTAAAGAAATTCTCAGTTTGATCAGAAAGATAAACAGGGAGTCAGGCTATGTTGATACACCGTGAAATAGGACAAAGGATGAAATCTAAGAGGTTCTGGGGCAAAGGACTAAATAATAAGAAGTTAGAGAGTAAAGTCAGAGGGTGGTGCAAGGAAAGGGGTGGAGCAGGCGGGATGAGGAGAGAGTCTAGCATGGATGTTACAGTGATTTTGTTTTTTTTAATATTTTAATATACCACCATGAAATATACAATTACAAAGATGTTCATATTTGGGTTTTGGTCATACAGTGTTCCAGCACCCATCCCTCCACCAGTGCCCATTTCCCACCACTAATGTCCCCGATTCCCTCCCCCTCCCCCTAGCCTGCCTCTATGGCAGGTTCTTTCTTTCTTTTTTTTTTGCAGGCAAATTGGAGAAAACATTTATTAAGACTGTAGCCTGCAAACAGCATTTGGGGGGCTCTTAAAATAAGGAATTATCTTATAGAGCTAGAATAGATTGCAGAGATACTGCCTTTAAAGTAGGACCAGTATGGGGCTTGGTTGGGCGAGTGCTGGAACACTATGTGACCGAAGCCTCCAAACATGAACAACGTTGTAATTGTATATCTCACGATGGTATAATAAAATGTTTAATTAAAAATAAATAAATAAATAAATAAATAAAAGGAAAAAAAGAAAAAAAAGATTAAAGACACCAGAGAAAAGGGAGCATAGAGAATCTTTAAAGGTAAAATGAGACATGAGGAAAAATTAATATTAAGTATTCATGATTTTTTGTTTGTTTCTGTGTCATAACCGGTGCTCATGGCTTACTGTGTCAGGAATCACAAGTGGCGGGGTTTAGGGAGTCATCTGGGATGCTGGATATTGAGCTCAGATTGGACACAGCAAGGCAAGAACCGCTCTATCTCTGCCCCAAGTATTAAGGTTCTTTATTTCTCTCTCTCTCTCTTCTCTTTTCCTTCCCTTCCACATTGTGGATTACAATACATACATTAAGAGATTGTCATGTGTATCTTTTTGCCTGAATTTAATGTTCAGTTAGTTCTAGCTTGGTATTAGCACTTTCAACAATTATTAGCACACTGTTCCATGCTCTGCTTACCTAGCCTCTGACTCCCACACATTTGTGGTAATTTCAAACTTTGACAAGACCTCCTGATCCCTGTTTCGCCTGACCTTGGATATTGGTATTTTGTTCGTCTCCAGTTGAGTAGTGAGAAAAACTGAGAGTTGGTTGGGGGGATGTATCACACCAAGAGCTCAGCTGCAGGTAAAGTAGTACAGCCTGTGATTTGCCTTAGCTCACATTTGGCTTTGACTGTCATTGCTACAGTTGACCCTGCACACTGTTCACATCTGGGTTAATCATGTATTCTCATATGGTTGTGCTTTCAACAAAGCCATTTATCCAACAAGGAATAGACGCAGGAGGAAGAGAGTGGGACAGGGATTTATTATTTAGTCTTGGGCTCCAATACAAAAGATGTTGACATCTGAATCTACACGGTTTATTCAACTCTGGTTAGGTCCTTTCGTGTTCCAGACCTTGGTTTCCCATCTGGCCAAGTGAGATCACTGTGATTGGTTTCAGATGCGCTTTGTGTCATTTGTAGAAAAGTTATTATGCGACTATAAATGCTCTCACATTCCTCATTAGACTGTGTGAATAATTCACTACTAACATCATCGAGAGCTGGTTTATATTTGGAATTTTTATGCCAACCAATTCTGAAGCCATAATGCTCTGAACTCACCCCAACCTTTGATGATATTTCTTAAGAAGTAAAGGAAAAGAAAACACTGTCCTTTTAGAGAAGAGCGGAAAAACGAAAGAAAACGGTATTAAGGCCCTGTGGAAATACAGACCAAAGTTCAGTGGGTAATTACAACTGTGTTTAAGGAGCTCCAAGGCTGATTCAAAGATACAGAAGATTATTTTTATATAGTGTCTGATATGATTGTGAAAAATCTTTTCTATGGATATTTATATTAAAATCTGCTAACATTTCTTGAATACTTTCTATAGATTAAAGGTACTAGGTATTTGTGTACATCATCCTGACCATCTTTCAAAAAATAGGTTGTTCATTTCTCCACTTAAGGGTAAAATACAGTGTGTGCAGGGTCGGTTGTGTGGCCAAGGGCCCAGTCAGTGAATGAGAGCAGAGATTCAAAGCCAGGACTTCCTCACTCCGAACTCTGTCTCTCTGCCTTTGGTGCCACTACTAGTTGCCTCAGTAACAGCTTTTGCTAAAGGACACTTTCAAGCCAAGATACTGGGATTCTGCCATCCATGAGATTTAATGAAAGACCTGTGAAGTGCAATCAGAAGTTCTGAGCAATCCCCTATTTCCTTGACCTATTCAGGAGTCAGATCTGCATGGTGAGGCTGGTAGTATCTGTGCTGGGAGCATGCGCTGTTCTCTGCTTCACCTACCTCTGCTCTCCAGCTGATCATCCCTCCTCGTCCACTCCAGAGTTCCCAGGTGACACCTGGTAGGTCTGAATCAGCAGCAGCTCTGTACCATGGCTCGACCTTAGCACTGTATTTTATTTATTTGGAGGGAGTGGGGTAGCTGGGAAAAACAAATGTGATTTATCTTCTTCTGGTCCTTAAGAGACAGGGACACCTCAAATAAAATAAGAAGTTTTCCCATCTTAAGGATAAGGAAGTCAAAGAATAGTTCAGATGGCCCTGGGGATCTGGGCAGACCTAACTGCTTAGTAAGAACTCCTTGTCTGAACAAAGAGGCCAGTAAAGGGGCTCTATGAGACTGAAACTATTCACAATGAAAGCCTAGAGATTTCTTTCTTCTCCTCTTAAAAAAAAAAAAGAAGAGAAACAACTTGTCCCTGTGGGACTGACATCCTAGTACAACTGGAAGAGCACTGGCTGAGTACCTCCAGGTGTGGCCCAACCCACCCCCACCCAAATACAATACAAATGAAAAATTTTAGTCTAGTCAATTCCTAGTAGCCACTCTTTTGTCATCTAAGCAGCAACACTGTCTCTAGAATTATTCTCATCTTAATACAAATAAAAACTCTGCACTCATTACATTAACTCCCCTAATTGCCCCTGCTACCACCATCCTGTGTCTTCACAAATTTGACTTCTATAAGTATCTCATATACTTTACTTTTTATTTATTTAAGTTTTACTTATTTTTTAGTGCCTGGGATTGAACCTGGGTTGGCTGTATACAATGCAAGTGCCCTGCGGCTGTACTACCTCTTTCATTATTTTTATGATATGAATATGTTTATGAGCATTAGCTGATGCTGGGAACTGAAGCCACTCCTGGCAGATCTTAGCCTGTTGGAGGGCAGCGGTACTCAGGCTACAGCACGCAGGCTAGCGGTACTCAGGCTAGCGTGACTCAAGGGCCAAGAGGACTTTACCCTATATTTACACATATTTTCAAATATTTCAAACCATGTAGTTTGTCACTGGCTTATTTCACTTATAATAGTGCTGAAGGCTGATAGCACCCGCTGCTCCAACAGACCATGCTGAGTTTACCCACTCATCCCCTGTTTTCTGGTAGTTATCTGAAAAGCATGGGCATCTGAACACCAAAGTATCTGCACTTCCATTTGCCTGGAAGGACTCGTGGGGACAGATCACATGGCCTATATTTTCCAAGGGTTACACCTCTTCTCTTGTACTTGTCTATCTGAGAGCCGGGAATGAGTAGGTCCTATCTCGGAAGGTTCAGGCGAGGTCTCGACAAGGCTGCTGGATCCCTTCCAGTAGATCCTGACACTTCCTTTGTCCACCCAGCTGTCCACTGTGGCTATTAATAGCTGTATCACATCAGCCACAATACCCTTTGACATTCATACACATTTGTACACTGATCGTTGGACACTGATTCATCCGATGATCAGTGTACCAGGGTGGCAGGGGCAGTGGGAGAGGGGAGTCAGACCGTGGCACCCAGGCTGGTGGCTCTTCTGAGACAGTTCTGGGTCACAGAGCTGCTTTAACGTTCTCCCACCACTCTTCTCTCTCCCACAGCACTCCCAGACCTCCCTTTCCTTCCAGACCTCTCCTAAATCAGGTTCTCTATCTTCCGTTCTTTATGAAGGCAACGCAGTGCTGTTAACATGTGGTGAGTATCAGCTCAGACAGACACACACACACACACACACACACACACACACACACACACACACACACTGGTTCTGACAGATGACAAGGTGAATTGGTCTCAACTTCGAGACACACCTACTTGTGGTTAGGAAAATTGGAAATATTGGTGGTGGGAAGTTGCAGTGGTGGTGGGTTTGGGGTTAAATATGGAATACTTGTAATAAATTAACACAACCAACTTTGTTAAAAATAAGTGAGTACAAGCCCACTAAGTTTAAAAAAGTTCAATAAGTGAAAGCAATAGTACAGATGGTCCAATTCGCACATAACAGATCAGTAAAAAGGTCATGACTTCAGCAATACCATTCTGAGGTATATGTTGGAATAAGCAATATAGTTAGTGACTGCTATGGGAGCAGGATTGGGGGGGTGGGTGGAAAGAAGGGTCTTTGTTTGAGGGAAAGGCACATTGGTGGTGGAATACTGAAAACCTGAAACTGTACTGTGAACAACTTTGCAAATCATGGTGTTTAAATAAAGTTTAAAAATAAATAAATGAATGAAAATTAAAAAAAAACCTTTTTGGTGTAGCCTCTGCTTATCCAAATGCTGAAAATAAGGCCTTTTCCACTGGATTCAGAGACGTGGACCCACTAGAAGGTCCTGCTGTATTGGTCTGACATCATTCTCTTCACTATTATTGGACTTACTTCATCATCAAACTCACTAAGAAATGATATCGTATGAGTGTAAAAATTGTAAAAAAAAATTTAAACATGAGATGGTATAGAAGAGCATATATATTCTGGAATAATCTGTATGTGTGTTTGTGTGTGTGTGAGAGAGACACAGAGAGAGACTTACAACTCTACTTCATGTCATATTTCTAAGTTTCAGTTTCCTCATCTATAACATTGAGAAGAAATGCAGACCTTGTCTCCAAGACCCGTCGAGAGAGTAAATCAAATAGCCAAGTTAATTGCCTATGACCACACACACACAACGCCAGTCCTCCCTGAAGGAGTACTAGTAGCATTAGTCAGAGTGCCTCAGTGTGGTGACCAGGGCTCCCAATTTGCCTGGCACTCCCCGGGTAGAATGATGCAAGTCCTAGGTCCCTAGAAACCTTAGTTTCTCAGTCCCAGGAGATCAGGGCTGTTGATTACTCTACATCACAGATTAAGGGATCCAACTGGAATATGCCTAAAAAAGGAAATGATGAAAAACCTATTGTCTGAAAATACCCTGATAGAGATAAAATATGTTATCATGACTGTATTCCTCACAGGCTGAGAAGGAAAGTAAGAGATCCTTGAAAACAGACTTTATAACTTTATTTATACCCTCCAAATGAACTGAAATTGCTAAGTAGGTAAACGTGTCACTGAGAGTGCCTAATATTTATTTTATATTTAAAAGCACATTATCAAAAGACACAGTTTTTCAGTCTTAGCATGTGAACAAAGGAAAGGAAATGCACATTGAGTGCATAAAACAGCTCTTTTATTGTGTCTGAGCATAACTTTAGAATGATTCTCTTTACTGCTCACACTTAGGTAGTTTTTAAACAACTCTGATAACCTCTGGGTTACAATGACTTTTCATTTGTTTCTTCATTTGGTTTTATGGGAGTCAACTTATTTTTCCCATTTGTTAGAAGAAACTATCCTGTAAAGTGCCTTCTAACTCCATGGCTCGTCAGAGTCCCACCCTATCGAGAAGCCTGGTTCAAGCCCAGATATGCAGGTCTCAGTGGCTAAAGTCACTGGGCTTCCATGGAGATGGAGCTGGGGTCCCTTTCTCCAACTTCTGTCCCGTCTGGGAGGCCTGGTGGACCTGCCCACGAACTGCTCCGGGCTGTCAGCTGTGATCCAGAGAAACAGATACACGGGGCAGGCAGAGCTGCTACTGACTCTCCCTGTGGTGTGCGGCCAACTAGCAGAAACCAACCACATTCTAGAAATTCAGATGGTCAGTGCAAGAACAGAAGTAGACCAGATTAGCCCATAACAAACCAGAAAAAAGGTCATAACTTTTTATCAATACCATTGGCATATATGAGCTGCAATGGTCAATATAATTGGTGCCACCTGAGGGAGCAGGCACGGGGATGGGGGTGGTGGGAAATGAGTGTCTTTGGCGGTGGGAACACACTGGTGGTGGGATTTGTGTTGGATGGTGAAATATTAAATAAAAAAAAAGAAAATCTCTTCTATTATTTTTCAATTTTTAAGTGGACCTTACCTCGCTCCTTTAAACTGTATTAGTTCTACACTTAAGGGGCTGGGGAGACAGTACAGTGGGGGGACCTTCTTTGTACATGATCCCTGGCATAGCATATGGTCCCTCAAGCTCGGCTGGAGTGATTCCTGAGTGCAGAGCCAGAAATAAACCTTGAGCATCACTGGGTGTGGCCTCCAAACCAAGTAATAATAACAATAATAGTACAAATTCTATGCTTAATTGTCCTTTTTAAAACTAAAGATAAACGGTGGAATTATTCTGCCTTAACTGATTTTAAACCACTTCTTTACTATGGAGCTGAATGAATAAGTTAACAAGTTGTCTTTCAGGAATCCAGACAGACTTTTAAATATATAGGGATTAGCATATGTTACATACAAAGTTAATTACTTAATAATTACAAACAGACATTTCTCCAGAATGTCTTTATGATGTCAAAACAGAACCTGCCATGGAGGTGGGCTGGGGAAGGGGGAGGGAACCGGGGGACGTTGGTGGTGGGAGATGGGCACTGGTGGAGGGACGGGTGCTGGAACACTGTATGACCAAAACCCAAATATGAACTTTTTAATTGTATATCTTTTTATTTGTATATCTCACGGTGGTATAATAAAATACTTAAAAAAAAGTTGGTCAGTTCCATTAAAAAATAATCAGCAGATGAAATGGCATAAATGAAGCTACTAAATTCTTTAAAATTTTCAATTCATTGTATTTTATTCATATTAATATAGCCCGGGCATTTGGATGGTGAAGGCAAGCTAATATTTAAAAGAATTTAAAAATACGTATGTTTGTTCTTATGTATTGTATCCATCATTAACTACATGTATACATCCTTAGATACCAACGACTTATTTTAGGAAAAAGGAAAGTAAGTAATTTATATAGAGCCATAGTTGTTCAATAGACCTATAGTTATTATGTGCTAAATGCAGACACGAAGCTGCCCATCTGTATGTTTTTCTTTCTCATTTGACAACAGTTGAGAACATCCTTCAGAACAGAGATAACAGCTTGACCAAGTCTAAATTCTTTCTCACCTTCAGAGAAGGAGGACATTTGCTATCGATAAAGCCAGTAAATCTCCAGAGTCCAACTTGGGATTTTTGTATTATTAGATGAAAATCACAGAAATTAATTGACATTTGCACTATTACAAATTTCAGTGCCTGCCCCAGTGAGATCTGTAATTGTAGTCAATGTACCATACTTCCACTCTTCATAATGACATTCTAAAGTTAGTAAAAATGAATTTTTTTTCTTTAATGTTGAAAGAACTATCTAAAAAATTAACTAATTAGTGAAACCATCAGAGACATCTACACCACCCTATAGCCCATTACCCAGAGGTGAGGGGAGGGAGCCCCCAGCTCTGATACATGCCAACTACAGATGAATATAAACTTGGCTCTTACAGCAGTTTTGAAAGCTATGGAAAATGGGGATGGATTCCGTGTAGCGTTAAGGAAAAGGGTAAAAAACCTCCTTTATTACATAGGCCAAGAACATTGTGGCTCCAAAAAATAGTTTTTAAAGAAGAAAAATAATTGGCTTACAATGGTTTTCCACAACTCAGACTGATCCTTAGGACAGCAGGTAAAATGTCTAGCTCCAAGATAGCTCCACTTTAAAGAGAAAGAAATTTCTAAATGACTAAGCGAACTGCTGCCCATGGTGAAGTGGCAGCTTTCAGGGGTCACTCCTGGTGGTTTTAGGGCTATGCTGGGGACCAAACTGTTATCAGCCATGTGCAAGGTAAGAACCTTATCTCCTTGACTATCATTTTGACCTTCAATGGACACATTTTTAAGTCCAGTGGTTTACCAGGAAACACATATAGACCTTTATTATCTATATAAGAAGACTCTGTGTGAATAAGTCAGTTCATTTCTTGTTACATTGATCTGAACACTGTCTCCTCACAAATCCTGTGCATAGCATTCTCTCTTGATCAGCCATGAGTACAAAGGACCAATCACTGTGCAATGCAGTTCACGTAAAGTCTGTCAGGTCTCTTAGGGTATAATTGACTCTAATTAGTCCTTCTATCGGTAGGATTGTTCTTTACCTTAGGTGAATATGGTTCAAAAAAAGAGGTATCATTTAGCATTAAGCAGGAGAAAAAGCTTTGTTCTCATATACAGAATTCTCACAAGCTTAAGTTAAGTTCAAGCTCACCAAAATTGATTTCCACCTACAGATTATTTAAATTCTACTGTGCACATATGTATATAATATAGCCACATTCCATATATACAAATTTACTGGATTATAATTGCTAAGGTAGTACTTATAATTGTTTTCATTTAGTTTTTTGTTTAGTTTTTTAATATTTTTTACACCACGTGATATAAATTACAAAGATCTTTCGTTCCAGCACCCATCCCTCCACCAGTGCCCATTTCCCACCACCAATGTCCCCACTCCCTCCCCCCCCTGCCTGCCTCTATGGCAAGTTCTTTATCTCTTCTCTCTCTCTCTTCTTCTTAACTTGTGGTTGTAATACATACTTTGATTATCATTTTTTTTCCTATTTCAACCAGTCTAGGCTGGTATTATCACTTTTGACAAATATTAGCACACTGTTCCCTTCTCTGTCTTACCTAACCTCTGATTCCCACGTTTGGTAGATTCCCTTTTTTTTCAATGAAAGATGCTCATGTAGAGCTTTGGTTCTACAGTGTTCCAACATGCACCCCTCCACCCAAACCCATCTCGCATCACCAATGTCCCCACCTCCCTCCCCTCCCGCACCTCAACCACTTGGCGGGTTCTGTATGTCATTTCTTTCCTTTATATCTCCTTCCCAACAAACTTTCCTGCTCTTCTGGATGCGGCATTAAAAGACTTTAATGTTCATTTAGTGGGCCGCGTTTGGCCAGCGACCTGGGCTCAAACTGGTTTTGCTCTGTTGATCTGGTCGTGAGGCAGTTTCCCAGCGTCCGACAGTGAAAATGGTGGCTAGTGTGATGGGCGAGTCTCATCCGGCTGCTCGGGACCCCCCAGAGGCAACGGGCCCCCTAAACCCATCTGCCCTCCTCGGGGTTCCATGGTTACTAGGCCCGGCGCGAGCCGAGGCCAGCCTCCCCAGCCGCCTGCGGGCCTGTATGCCACCGGGCAGCTTCATTTAGTTTTTGAAGTGCTGGGGATTGAACCCAAACCCTCAGCCGAGGAGGCTCCTCTCATGATAGACATGGATAAAGTGATTTGAAATGATACTGAAAATGCACAAACATAACAATTTAGAGGATAATTCCTGGATTCTGAGTTTCATAAGTATTCCAAAGCTCTAGAAATAAAGACCAAGTGGTACCTGTCTTGATGTACTAATGAACAGAAGGAAAAGAGAGGTAGAAAACGGGTCTGTGTTTATATTTATTTTTGAACAAGGTGCCAAAGTAATTCAATGGTAAAGTAACTTTTTCACAAATAGTGCTAGATTTCTGGCTAAGAGGTAAGGATGGAGAAATAATGCCGAGAAAACTGAGCTCTAAGTATTCTAGAAGAAAACAGAATATAGGAGTAACCTGAATAGACACAGAATATATGAGTAATTTGCAGCTAGAAAAAAATAGCACTTTCTTAGGTTGTGTCTAAAAAAATGAGTATGAGGGAAATATTTTCAAACTAGGCTTTGATTAACATGTCTATCATATGGTTGTCACACAACCATACGCACACACGCACACACGCCACATGCATATATGGGACCAAAAACTTATTTATGTAGTACATATACTACTTAATTGACTTTAATTGACTCACTACTAATAATGAAGAAGACAATCAATAAAATTAATGTAACTACTACATAAAGTTCCATGAGGGGCCAGAGAGATAGTTCAATGGGCTGAGCTCATGCTTTTCATGCAGAAGACTAGATCAATCCTAGATACCCCATGAGAAGCTCCAGGAGTGACCCCCTAAATATCATTGGGGGAGTAACCCTAATGAAATATAAAGTTAGCATATATATTACATATATATGTACATCTTACATATATATGCTGACTTTTTCTTTATTCATATCTACAGCTACCTACCTACCTATCTATCATGTGAATGGCTGGTCAGTTGGCATTTGAAATAAATGCCCTAAATCATTGGTCATCAGGGAAATGGGAATTTAAGTAAATGAGCTACCACCCAGCAAACTGACTGAAAGACTAATCATATCAGATATTGCTGAATCTGTGGGACAGCTGAAACTCTCACACAATAATGGCAGAAGTGAAAAATGGGATAGTGCTTTCAAAGTTCGTTTGCCTATTTTTCACAGATTTAACCATTTACACCTGATGACCCAGCAATTTCACTTTGTTGAAATTTCATTTCTCTAATTATCCGGGAGAAATGAAGACTTATCTACACAGATGATTATAAAAATTATCATAGTAATTTTTACATGATATACTAGTGACAACTCCAATGAACTCCACAAGGAAGACGATGAAACAAGTTATTACACTTCATGTCATTACACTTAAAGTTATTATCACTTAACGGAGTATGGATCAGCCCCCCAAAGTAAGGCACTACTACAGCAAATGAAAATAACAGATAAACGGATCCTGAAGATGTGACATACACGCACAATGGAATACTACACAGCTGAAAGGAACGATAACGCTCATACAACTGGCAGCTACATGGATGGAACTGGAAGACCTCGTGTTAAGTGAGGTGAGTCAGATGGAGCAACACAAGATGTCACCACTTCTAAGTGGTATCAGAATAACTGGACCAGGGAATGTAATATTTTTAATGGGGATGCCCATAAAAGGAGTCAGAGATACAGAGACAGAGAGACAGAGACAGAGAGACAGAGACAGAGAGAGGGAGAGAGAGAGAAGAAAAGGAAAAGTGCCCACTATAGAGGTGAGGTAGGCTGGGGAAAGGTGGGAGGGAATTTGGGGACACTGGTGGTGGGAAATGGGCACTGGTGGAGGGATGGGTGCTGGAACACTGTATGACTGAAACTCAATCATCACTATCTTTGTAATTGTATATCTCACGGAGGTATAATGAAAATTTAAAAAGAAATAAATGAATGAATGAATGAGTCAGTGAATGAATAAATGAATAGCTAGATAGATAGATAGATAGATAGATAGATAGATAGATAGATAGATAGATAGATAGATAGATAGATAGATAGATAGATAGATAGATAGATAGATAGTTTGGGATGCACAGAACCCCCTTGGGTCCAGAATATAGGGAGGGAAGGAAAGAAAGTGTTGAGAGCAGGGGGAGAAGAGATCGATGAGAAGCAACGAGGATGAGATCAGTGATTAAGGTGAGTGAAGGGATGATAAAGCCAAACACCCAACACTGAAATCAAGAGACCCATTTTACTTGTCTTTTTTAAAAAATTTTTTTATAACCACCGGAAACATACAATTACAAGGTGTTCTAATTGGTTCTTGGTAATACAGTATTCCAGCACCCATCCCTCCACCAGTGCCCCCATTTCCACCACAAGTCCCCCTCCCCCCCCCCCCCGGCCGCCTTAATAGCAGGTACCCCAGTTTCCTCTTTCTCTATCTCTCTCTCTGAAGAGACCCAAATTTTAAAAGATGCCTGTCAAGAGGGCAGGCTAGGCTATGGGTGGGGTGGTTATGGGAGAGAACCTGGGAACCCAGATGGGGGAGTTGACACAGGAGGAATTGATGCTGCAATATTGTATGTCTAAAACTCAACTATGTATGCTTTACTAAAGAATTAAAAATTAAAATATAAAAAACAAAAAGTTAAAAATTCACTGTAAAAAAGAAAGAAAATGATGACACACATGAACCCCAAAGAGTGATGAAGGCAAGACTACACGGGAGTGTGCCTGGTTTCATGAACCCAAAGTACTAGACAAAGCGAAACAATGTGTGGGGCAGAAATCAGACCTAGAGTTGCGTCTGGATGACGGCTGGCAAGCGATGGGGCAAAACTACGGAAACTCTTTGGAGGATGATGTTGAGGACAGTTTGTTCTGCTATCACCCTGGTTTTAAAAACACAATTTGTTCTGTGATTGATATAAATAAAAATTTGAGCACAATCCAGATTTCTTATTTGCTTATGGGTGATTCTGGTCTACCAGAAAAACTAGGTGAAGGTAGAAATTGCATCTAGCTGATTTGAGCTGGCCAAGAAAATGCAAATCTCACACCTGAGTGATCCTGAGGTATCTGCTAGCTCCCTCAATTCGTCTTGGGGCTCAGAGCAGCAACTACCCGCGTCAGGTATTGTCTGTTTTTCTCTCATTTCAGGTATCCTGCTTCTCCCACTTCATCAGAACTTAGAAGCTGCGAACCCTTAGCTGTCCCCTCCCTCGACCGAACTTCAGGTCTTCTACCTCTCTCTCTCTCTCTCTCTCTCTATATATATATATATATATATATATATATATTAGAGTATTTATGAACTGCAAATACCCAACATGTAAAACTGCACCATTTTAATTTGTCATTGACAAATATTGCACGTGTCACTGACAAAATTTGAACGTTCTGCTTCACTACTTTTTGCCTAAGCCTTCTGATGTGATGTTTATTGCCTGATTTAACAGGGCACTGGTTACTTTTAGGAATTGTACATTTCTCGTTGCAGTAGAACCAACCGTATCTTAATGAGATATGAGTTCTACAAGTGAATTTTAGGATCAGATCTAATCAAATGGTACCATTAGAATGTACTAGTCTCCACAGGTGCTACCTTAATAATAGACCAATATTTAAGTACTACATTATATACCTATGAAGGTCATTGGTTTATTACCTATTTCATTTATTTTCAAGTGAGTAGCAACATATCCAAGTTCCCTGGATGTGGCTGTTCTCTTCTGCTTTTTTGAACGCTAGATTACTTACATCTAGAATGTCATCTCCTCCCATCTTTGTCAGATTCATTTCTGCTAATTGTTTAGATTTTTTGATAAAATACCTCTTCCTTCAAGAAGCAATCTCCTTGGGTATTACTTACTTCCTTATTACATATGTCATTTGTGTCAAATCATACAAGTTTTCTCATTTCCTACTTCTGACTAAGAAGCTAACACTGATTCAGTGACTTGAAACTGCATAAAATGTCTTATCTTACAGTTCTATGTATCAGCGGTCCAAAATGGGGCTCAGTGTGCTCAGCATCAAGGTGTTGGCATGGACACATTCCTTGTAGACATTCATAGTGTATTTTCTAGCCTTTCCGGTTTCTAGATGCCACCTGCGTTTCATGGCTCATGTTATTTGTCTTAGTTTCCTCACAACCGATGATCACACCCCTTCAACCTCGGCTGCTGTCATATCTCTTCTGCACTAATCTGGCAGTTAAGTACCCTAAATTTTTGTCCTGGTTTTCTTACCAACTTAACTTCTGAAATCTCATCTACAAACAAGAAGCAAGTCACCTTTGCTATCTACAGTTCACAGGCATACTGAAGTTCTCTACAACATTATAATAATTAGCAAGCGTGACTGAGCTCCAACTATACATATAGTGAATCTCCTCTTTAGTTTGATTTTGTTTTTCTGAGCCATAGCTGGTGGTGTAGAATGCTTACTCCTAGCTCTGTGCTCAGAGACCCACAGGTGGCAGAGCTCGGGGATTATATTGGGTGTCAAGGATGGAACTTTAGCTGGCTGTGTGAGCAAGGCAAGTGCCTAGGCCACTGTACTATCTCTCTAGCCCTTCTTCAATTCTTTAAGGTTTTACAAATGTCAAATGACTTGCTATTGGCACATCTTCAGAAAATGTCAGAGCCTGAACTCACCTCTTACTCTTATCGACAGAACAAAAGTCTTTGCAAATATCACACCCTTGTGTGCCCAAGGCATCCCTGACAAATAAAGATCCCTGTGACTGATACCTGGGTGCTGGCATCTTCACCTGTTACTGCTCCCATACTGTAGAAGGGCTTGGTAGTTTTGCTTGATTTTTTTATGTCCATAAATAAGTAATGAGATGAATGAGGAGAGCGGAATCCTTCACATTACTGGGAATGTGAAAGGGAATCACCCTGCTGAGAAGACTGAGGCCATAACAATGGAAGTGTTGGCAGTGGTTCCTGCCAAGTGTAAGAGGAAGTAGCTGTTCAGAGACAGACCTGAAGCCTTGGCATTACATGGAGCCTGAGGTTTGGTTGTTGAGATGAGCTTTCTAACACCGGGCCTGTTCACTCCTGCCTTGTTTTTGTGTCAAAATTAGGTCTCTCTTCAGCTTTATTTGTTGAAAGACCTTGTGTTAGTTCCCCAGTGCGTTATAAATCACACTGACTGAGTTAACAGACATGAATTCTCTTGTGGCTCTGGACATGAGGTGTCCAGAATCAAAGTGCTGGTCCAGTCGGATCCTTCTAGAGGTCTGACAGAGAATCCTTTCCATGCTTCTTCGAGGTGATGGCCATCACTGGCATTTCTTTGTCAGTAGACTCTGTCTCCTCCACGTGCCTTCTCCTGTGCATGTCTGTACGTGGTATTACTTCATCTTTTCTCTTACAAGATAGTGCTCTGTTGCACTCGGAGCCTACCCTTAGATTAGGTGACCTCTTGAGGGTCTGGTTGAATCATATATCTACAAAGACCTTATTTTGCCTGCAAATAACTTCACACCCGTAGGTTTCATTAGATATAAGTTGACTAGGGGAGGCTGTGGACATCTGGCAACAGAACTCCAAGTTTTAGTGATTAGTGTGGAGGTTTAGTGATAGCTCAATAACCTCTTTCATGTATTTAATTACATGTTCTCTACTGCCACCTCTACTCATATTTTTCTTTCTGAGGTCATTTTGACATTTCACAAGTAAAAGCCTGTAATCTAAAAAATAATTCTGCATTGAAAATGTGAATATATCCATGAATATTTTAGATTTGCCTTTTCTTGACTGCAGAGACAAACAAGATGATCGAGTGACCTCAATTTACTTAGTTCAAATGATGCTGGTTGAAAAGATTAACTATAGATAATATTTTTAAAAATGTCCTAGTCCTTCTATCTTTCCTGGAGAGCTGAAAAGTTTGTGCTTTTTAATCGCTGCAGTAACAGAATCATCAAGCACCTGGAGGAAGAATGGTTTACTTATGAATCCCCATGTCTAGACACTACATAGGTGGTTTTCTTGTTGTCACTTTTATAAATACCAAAAAGTAACAAAGTAGAGGAAGCTTGTTGGTGGTATTTGGTGCTTTAACCAATATAAATTGCCTTCTTTTCCACGGAAATGGTCCCTATTATGTGAAGTCAATTTCCACGTAACTAGCCATTTGTTAGGGTAACAAATTTACCCCATCCTGGAATCCCAAATAAAAAATCCATTGTAATGCCATTATATAGCTGGTTTTATGTTTACTAGCAGCTGCCTTCAAATTTTCACTACAGCAGAGTAAAACTATTATACTGGGTTGTTGGTCTTTTTTTTTTAAATCCCCATAACAACAGCAAAATTACAAAGTTCCTGGTTTATGAGAAGCGTTTTATTGGGAAAAATAATAAAGGATGGATTCAATAAAAAACAAAACCATGCCTTCCTCTCAGTATAATCTTACAGCTACCCTCCACCTTCCTGACTCACTCCCAAAGCATTGTTTTAGCTTTCAGAGGATATTCACAAGGCTTCAACTTTGTGTGTTCTTTACTTGTTTGGATTCACACACAACAAATTTGTGATGGCATACAATCTTGGAAATAAACTTTGAATTTCATCAGAACCACCACAAACCTATCACGTATGTATTCATAGTGAGATACTATTACCTATTATGTTAGATAATGTCTTGCAAAATAGTCAATGATACGCCGTTCTTAGTACTCTTACTCTGCTAAATGCAGTCTTGTATCTTCAAGCATAAGACTGGACTCTGTTTTAACAAAATATATCCCAAAATAGGAATACCAAATTCCTGCCATGTAAACTCATTCAGTTTTGTTCTAAAATAGAAGACACAGCCTTCAGAGACAGACAAAAATGCTCTGAGCATGAGATGGTGGATTTGTTTGGAGTAGAGTTCATTACTTCCCTGTTAATTCCTGAAAGAACGTACAAGTGTTTTTAAAGGCTCACTTTTTGGCTGTGGATTTATCTTTTAATATAGTCATAGATTAAATTTCCTTTAAAATTACACTCTAGTTTCTTACAGGTTACAATTCTATCTGATCTGTGAAATTTTTCCATCTTTAGATGGACTTGATCACCCCTCATCATGACCTTTATGGGGAATGTGTAAATAATCTAGAGTACAAACTTCATAAAAACATATATGAAGCTTTAAGAAGTGGTAGGAGACATTTGCAGATTAGAAATAGCTGGTTGAATTTTGTTTTCTCTCTTGGAGACTATCCTGTACTCATAAGAAGCAGAGAAAAATATTTCCCATGCTTGTGAGTATTTAAGGGTTTCTTTGTGCATCTAGATCTTTTTCCTCCCAGAAAGAGGAGGAAGTGGTGGACATTGGGGGGGTGGGCAAAGAAAAATGATGAGAAGCAAATGCTTGGCTGCCGTAAGGGTCAGATTCCAGGCAGAATTTCTTCATACCCGACCTGGTTCCTGTGAGAGTGCTGTGTGCAGTTCATTTCTACTGTATCTGAGCACTTAATTGTTTCTGCCTGTTCATTTCATTCTTCAGTGAAAACATTAGCCTAAGGGACATTTGAAAATCAAAAGGTAGCCTTCGAGTTGAACAGGAAATGAACAGTGGTGTTGCTTCGATATTAAAGTAGAAGTTTAGAACCAATAGGAAACATACACAATTCTAAACTCAATGAGTGTTTCCTCCGTTGTAGTGTTTGTGTGCTCTCTCAAATACCAAAATTAAAGAAAAACATTCCCTGGTGTCTACATTTCACATGATGAGAGGATAAAAGGGATTCTGGGAACAATACATTAAAGGAATTTACCTTAGATGCAATGAAAACAAAGAGAGAGAGAGAGAGAGAGAGAGAGATTTGCATGATTATGTAGCAGCACCTAAAATTCAGAACACATTTCCTTGACAGCAGTAATTATTTAATTCTTTTGAAGTATCACACGCCACCCCAAACCTCCTCTTCCCAAAATTATCCACATAATTAAGGAAGTGGTGGAGAGGTCAGGACCTGAACCATCTCAAAACCCTAAGGACTAGCTAATTATCCAAGTCTTGGTTTCACTTATGTTCTAGGAAGCTGATTTTAGCGCACCAGTTGTATGCTAGTGAAGTTTGATCTTGGGTAGGAGCATGGACTGAATGAAACAGAACTTGAGCTTCAGATATACATTATTCCTCAGTCCAGGTCCCCATGTATACTCTGGGCAGGATAGCTTCATTTTAACAAACTTCGGTTATGGTAAATGCTTGTGATTCCATTCATTCATTCATTCATTCATTCATTCATTCATTTTGGGTTTTTTGGGTCACATCCAGCAATGCTCAGATACTATCCTGACTTTATACTCACTAATTACTCTTGGGGGTCCTGGAAGGACTATATGGGATGCTGGGAATCGAACCAGGTTTGGCCGCAGGCAAGGCAAACACCCTATCTGCTGTGCTATTGCTCCATCTGGCCCCAATGCTGGTGATTTTATAAGTCAAGGCAACGTGATGACATTGTCAAGATTCTCTCTTATCACTGAGTCTAGGCAGATATTAAAAAACCAAACGAAGATGATTTCAACTTAAAATGCTGCCTATTTTGAAGCTACCTCTCCTCATTAGCAAGGAAATCAAACAATTCAAGAAGAGCAAAGCAAAGCTTCAGTAAAACAAGGTAGTTTTAAGTGGCACACTGAATATAAATATTTTAAGCGTTGAATAATAAGTTAGAATATATCAGAATTAAAAACAATACAAGCCTAGGTGTTCAAACATATACAACCTATTAGACTATTTCCTCTTAAAAAGTAATTTAAACGGCCATGATGAAGAATAGTCAAACAATAAGTAATTGCCTTTCCTGCCTTTGAAAGAACAATGGATTTGGGATGGGTCCAAATTTGAAAAGCGCAATCATGATTTCATATTCAATTATCTAATGGGAAGGACGCCATACTTTTGTATTTATTTTGCCGATGCTATGTTTTATTGGCAATGCACACTTGTAGAAATCCTTAATGCATTATATTCAATTATTATTTGATTATGTATCCCATGAATTCATTTTCTGAAAAAGCAGGACAAGAGAGCTATGATCATAAAGCACCATTTTGAGAAGTGGTTTGTTGCTACCTTTGAAACGCACATTCTCTGTGAAGAAAATAACCCAGAAGCTTCTGTGACGAGTGGAGGCAGTGTTCGGGGTGGTGGTGTGGGAGCCGAGCACTAGATATAGGTTGGAAAGGGGAAAGCAAAGCAAATGAACAAATTGCAAGTTAAATACTTGCAGGGGGAGGGACGTATTTTTACAGGTATCAATTATTGTCGTTACAAGTAATAAATAATGCTAAATAAAACATGTAACTAAACGGGCATTAGAGACCTTTTACATGCACAGAAAAAAAGAAAACCCTTTCCCCCTTGCTATGCTGCAGACTGCAGGCATTTTCCTCTCCCTCTGTCAAGTGCAATTCTTTCTTGATGAATGACAAGGCGGGATAATGGGCTGTGGTCGCCATGGCAACCAGACAGCCGCACTGTGTGCCTAGCATTTTTTCATTTGAAAATGAAACCAGAAGCAAAGAAAAGCTGAAAATGTAACCAACAGATTAAAGGATACAAAAAAAAAGAAAGGAGTAAAAAGAAAAAGGAACAGAAAGGCAAGTTAGATTACAAGCAATTAAAATTACAGTACCTTCTCTTTCTCTATTCTCTATGTCTGTCTCTCAAACACACATACACACACACACTCATGCACGCACGCACACACACATTTTATTTAGTCTATTTGATACATATGCGACAATGATGTTTGATCTTCATATAAAGTTACTTCCTTTGTTTTCAAAAATTAGGAATAATTGGGTTTTTTAAAAAGAGGCGATTTCACGAGACAGTGTAATTTATTAAGCTTTGTATATGGTGCTTGTACAGGGATTTTTTTGAAAAAAAAACTTTTCTTTTAAATGTCCATCTCTGAACCATCCAGAGAGCTAGGACATTATGTGCAAGGCTTTCAAACCTGAGAATGGGGTGGGCAGTGGGGGGACAGGAGAGAAGAATGGTGACCTGGGATTGAGAAATAAAGGGACAGTTGAAGATTAACATTCAGCGACTGTGTTTACCTAGTAATCAGACTGTGTTTTTGCTGTTGAGTTAAAAGCAGACTGCAGGCCTTTTGCCTTCACCTCCCTTCGTCTTTCAAACAAGAGAAGGTTCCTAATTCCCTCATGACAATATATAGAGTGTTCAGAACACTATATATTCTGTCCATATGATCTTCTTTCATTTAAAGCTTTCCCTGAAAGCAAGAGCCCCCTGTGCACTGGCCGTTTAGTGGAGTCAACGAACTCCTGAGCCATGAGTCAGAGAAGAGGCTTGGAGGAATTCAGTTTTGCAGTCTTAGGCCTGGAAACATAGGAAGGAAGGAAACCTGGCATCCACGTACTTGGATCTTAGTAGTGCCACACCTTTGGGGATGTGAAGCTCGGGATCGACGTCTCTTATGAAGGACTCAGCGCCTTTAGCTTCTCTGAGCTTCAGTATTTTCCACCTCGTGAAACAGACAAATCTTACCTATATCCTGGAACACTTGAAGTTATTCATGGGATCAAATGCTGAGCCATCTGACACAAAGTAGGGGTCAATTGAAGATTTTTCTTCCCTGCAATCAGAACTCTCAATGATCTAATCTATGTAGTAAAATGTCTGCTGTGTGTGTGCACATGTGTCCCTGGTGTATGTGGAGAGAGAAGATGTGACCATAATAACGTAGTCAGAAGGACAAAGATCACATAAAGTACATTAAATGCTTTTAGAATATGATGTGCTTGTGAGTCACCTGTAGAGGCTCGGGAGAATCGGAGAGAGAGCTGAGGCAGAGAAAGCTGATGAAAGACCTCCAAGGGTTCCTCTCTGGACACACCCTTTGCACAAGAATATCAGAGTGTAAGAGATCCACTAAGTGTGTCTACACCGGGTGTCCGAGTTTTGACATTTAGCCAATATGTGTCAGCTCAGAGAAATCCCAATATCCCTCCAACAATTCCCGTGGATGCGGCGGCCACCCACGGCAAGCCTAATAAATCCTTCCTTTGTCCCCATTTCCCCAACACACACAAATGCAAAGTAAACAATTGGATCAAAGCTTTTAATGTGCTTTGTACTGTTTTATTTGAAAAGATCAGGTCTGATATTTGAGAGGAAGAGTCCATCTGGCTAGGCTGAGCTCAAGAAGTCTCAGACAAATTGTAAACAAGACCAAGGGACAAACTCTGCTCATGGCCCCGAGCCAAGTGCTTCACCAGTGCCAAAGCACCAATCCCTGGCTAGCCAGCCCTGCCTGACACCCCGCACAGGGGCTTAGTGGAGTGAGACCAGCCCTCTGTGCCAGCTTTCCTGGAATTGTCTAGCCTTGATATTGCCCACTTTCAATCTCTGCCCAAACATCTGAGTCCTGGCATCATACCTGCTCATATTTTTAGAACTTCCAAGAGTAGATATTGCGATGGTTTATATGTCAAGAGGACCCGCAGTCGTTCAAATAAACTTTGTGGTAACTTAGGGTAGAAAGATGAGGAAGAAAGATTGGAGAGAAGGATGTAACTGCTTTGTTTGATGTAAGACTTTTAAAAATATCAGGCTTGCACTTTAAGAAGGGACACATTGATTGAATTTCCTCCATCCCAGCATTTATCACACTTGATGTGTGGTTCTTCATGTATTTATCTATTCTCCTTACTGGATTGTGAGGGCTTTCCTGACAGAAGCCGGTCTTGCTTCTCTGAAACATCCCCAGAGCTTAACAGAGTGTCCCACTTATAGTAGACAATTAATAAATATTTTAAATGGAATGTATGAGCTTAGACATCAGGCATACCTGCTCATACTATTGTCCTATCACTGACTAGTTGTGACCAAAGGCACCTTAACTTTTCCACATCTGATTTCTCCTAAGTAAAAAAGAAGTGACAATTTTTCAAGTAATTGTTGTGACTACTAAGTAGGTAATTTACAAGTAAAAATGTGTTGTTTCTGGCATAACACAGTAAACATGGAATCACTGTGTCTTTTCCTTTAAAATTCAATGCCTTTTGTTGAATTTCTCGTGAATTGGTTGCCATCGCCCAATACTTCCTGATTATCTTCTGGAGACCATATCATGTGAATAGCATCAGAAAAGGTTTCTAAAAAGCTCATTCTCCAGCAAGGGACTGCGCAGGTCTACTCAAACAACATGGCTTTTTTAAGTGCCACCTAAAATTAACCAGAACAGAAAGGTTGGATTTGATTGGAAAAACCCATTATGAATGTGAGATAAACTCCTGGGATCTATTCTCAGGAAAGAAACAAGAATGCATGGCAGTGCCATGATTAATCTCAGGGCAGCCACCTACACACAAACATTTGAAGAATAAATCATAGCCCACAAAATTGGTCTGAGCAAGGGACAAGAGAGAGACACACACACAGCATTGGGCTGAGATCAAAGGGTGAGCAAGTGATCCAGGCAGCGATTTATTGAGCACCAAATATGCGCGGAACAATGTACAGGCACTTTCACGGACTTGGCTTCACTGAGTGCCTTGGGAGGATCCACAGCACTAAATACAAGCTCCACAGTCAGGCCCTTCCCTTACTCCTTTCACGAACAGCCAGGCGATCAGGAGGACGAAATTCTCATGCCACAGTCCACACACAAATCGGGGGTGAATTCGTATCTCTATATGTTGAACCCACCAAGGCCTAAGTTGAACAGTTCCAGCTTTTCTACTCGCCATTTTCATGGAAATCAGAAATGATCATGAACTTATGACATAAAAGAACTTCTAGACCTGGCATCCAAAAAGCTGGACTAGAAAATCAGTTCTGATGAGTAGACAAGCCTTGGTCTGCTGATCGGAACATGCAAACAAGATCTGGCTCAAGAAAGATGCCCTAAGTAACCCCAAGCTGAAAGAGACCATGACTGAGAGTCTATTGAGACCACACGGTGGTAGCAGAGTTTCAAACAGGAGCCATCAAAATCCAGGTAACTTCACAGCCGAGTCCAGACCAGGGCGTCGAGATCCACAGAAACTAGGTCACAAGGACAGGGACTCACATCAGGATCAGTGTCTCCAAGATGGACACAACATTCAACTTCACTCTTAAACACAGAAACACAGTGACAGCAATTCAATGTTTCAAGCATACAATTTATTTACTTTTTTAATTTTTTATTATACCACCGGAAGAACATTACAAAGATGTTCAAAATTGGGTTTCAGTCATATATTGTTCCAGCACCCGTCCCTTCACCAGTGCCCCATTCCCACCACCAATGTCCCCACATTCTCTCTCTCCCAGCTCTATAGCAGGCATTTTTTCTTTCACTCCCTTTCTCTCTCTCTCTCTCTGTGTCTCTCTTTCTCTCTGTCTCTCTTTCATTTTTAAAAATTTTTATTATACCATGTGAGATATAGAGTTACAAGTATGTTCATTGGGTCTCTATAATACAGTGTTCCTGAACCATCCCTCCACCAGTGCCAATTCCCACTACCCACCCCAAACACACCCACCCAAACGCTGCCTGCCCCTATTGTAGGTGCATTTTACTTCTCTATCTCTTTGTCTATGTCCCTGTATTTTTCAATCTCTCTTCTATTACATTTTATGATCAAGCATACAATTTAGATGACATCATCATGCTTTCAGCTTCATTTACCCCACAGAAACCTAAGAATCAAGATCAGGGCTGCTGTGATAAGCATACAAGTACTTAAGCATACAAGTACTTCCAGGTCCATATTCCAGGCTGGACTTTACACAATATCTTCCTTGCAAGATTACCAGCTATAGCAGATTTGTGCACATGGCCTTCCAAGAACAGAAACACAGCTTTTGGTCTCTCTCCTCTCCATGTAAAACACCAGCTCGTACCATCTCTACCTGACAGTGTAGATCTTACAGTCTCAGTTAAAGGTAGTTTTTTCTTTATGAAATCCTAGACCTTCAAGGTGGAAGCATTCTGTTCTGGTCACTTAGCAGTGTATATTTGTATTAAAATATCTGTACTGATATTTTTCTCCCTAAACAATGACAAATTTATTCTATGAACAGATTTTAACTGCTTTGTTTGCTTAAAATGGGGCTTAATCACAGTAGTCAAGCGGGGAACACACACACACACACATACACACACACTTTTTCATGTTTGATAGCTGTATTGAATAATTGATGAAGGAAGAATAGAAGGGAAAATGCATATTTTAAATTTATAATTCCTTACCTATAGTCAGGTTTTGTTTTATAATAAAAACGAGGCTGTCATAGACCTTCGTGTTGCAAGAATCCCAAACATGATGAAGAGTTTAGAGATAGGCAGTGAATGGAGAAGCAGGGATGTGCTTGTGAGTGAGACATAACACATCTCTTTCCTCTGGAACTCTTCCATATAAAGGGTGCAGGTTTACCATTTGTCCAAATATATTATTACAAACCATGAATGGCACAAAAAGACATGACAGCAGCTTATGATACTTGAAGGGAGGGACTGGATCTTATTGAAGGGAAGTCAGAGAAGGCTTCTTTGCGGAATCTGGGCAGCTGAAACAATGACAAGCAGTTGATCATGAACTTGACAGCAGGAGACTGAATAGAATGTCCATTTAAGGAGATTTCCATCTGCAATCAGACAGTTCTAGAACTGTGTGAGGAAGGCAACTTGTCTAGTTTTAGTGCGTAGAATTTTGAGAGCATGTTGGAAACAAAATCAGTTAGAAAGTAAGAAGGGTAATCAGAGAACAACATGATAAAGTTGGGGTAGGGGTTACCTCAAAGAGAAGAAACCATGCAAAATGGAAGGCATGATATATAGATATATATATGATATATATGATATATATCATATATGTATATATATGAGATATATATGATATATCTCATATATGTATATATGAGATATATATGATATATATTATATATATAGTGTTGTTGTTTTCAGCGGGGGGCACACCCCACTGTGCTCACAGAGCACTCCTGGCAGTGTTCAGGGGGCCATATGTGGTGCTAATAATCAAATCTGGTTTAGTTGCATGCAAGGCAAGTGCCCTACCTTCTGGGCTAGTTCTCCAGTCCATGAAGATGATTCTGTTTAATATTCATCTTGTATGTCTCAAGTAGATCCCATAAGGCTTTCATCAATAGATATCTTTTGTTTGCAGTTAAACATTTTGCATTGAAGAGTTGAGAAAGAATTTTGACCAATGGAAACCTCACTTTGCTTTTCTTGGAAATATGCTTGTCTCTAATGCTGTTCTGAACTAATGGAGTACCACTGCCCTTTTGGAGATACAGAATGACAGAAATAAAGAGCAGGGGCTAAATGGAACTAAATGAGAAAGTTTGTACTTATTCTCTGTAATTCTGGAGTTCATTAGATACCTATTTATAAACTTACTTCAGAGGCTTCCAACTTACTTGACTTACCAACCCCTTTTCAGGGGAAAGAAAAATCACTTGCCACACCCTTGATCTACCTTCTTTAAGGGAACAGAAAGAAAGCAGCGCCCAAATGCACCCAAACCAAATACAGGCCCCCTTTATCATTCATTCCAGTCCCAAACCAGAACTGTATTTCCCACTTTGTGAAAACCTGAGGGTCTGCATAAACTTAGAGAATATAAACGGGTTGGCTGTAGCTACACTTGGATATGTAGGGAAGGCAGGAGAAATGGAATGGATGTCAGTGCCAAGAATTCTTAGAACTTAAGAACTCTGAGCCTCTGCTTTAACTCTTTACTGCCCACAGTGAACTTCTCAGGACAGTGAATTCTAGCTGCTTGCCCCCAGACGAGTAAGACAGTAGACACAATAGGGTAGAAAGCCACTGGCCCCCTTCATCCACTTTATAACAGTTATTTTCAGTCCCTGTGGGTCAGCGCTTATCAGCAGGTGTGGGGAAGTTGGAGAAACCACAGATCCCAGGTTCAGAATGGGGTCCTCGGCCTGTGGGAGCTATTCACACTCCCCAAATTTTGCATGAATAGCTCTGTCAGGATGATCATGATGAAGATGCCTAAAGCAAGATGAAAACCCTGTTTGTGTTCACAACATCTATTTAAAGGGCTGGGTTTAAAGACAGGTGGAAGACGTTGTTCAGGTTACCGAGGACAAGCACAGAACAGTCTTAGCCAGGAAAGTGGTATCCAGAAACACACAGAGCAGCGACTTCATCTTTGTTCCTCTCTACACCCCACATGTCTACCAGTGGGGAGGAAAAAATCTTACCGTGGGAGAAATTCTTCTTGGATGTTAACAGTCTTGTCAGAATTCAAGGCTCCTTTACCAAGCACTGCTTCTTAAAGAAAGAAGCTGGCCCCTGTGATTACACCTCAAGGAAGCACTGATCTATCAGTTACTTTCTAAGAGATACAGAGATACGAGCCTGAGTCCCTAATGGGAGGAGAGAGACCACATGGTTAAGAATTCAGACCAAGTATTAAGTGGGAAAACGTTAAAGCCAATTCCAACCTGCTTCATAAGCAAGGAACGATTAAGAGCTCTGCTGTACAAGAGGATCCGCATGCTCTGAAACAGAGTCACTATGTGTGCAAACACTTGGATCATAAGGAAGTCACTTGCATTGGTTAGAACATAAAATGTGCATGTTTGGATTGCTCACACTTTAGGGTTCATGGAACTGCAACACATAACCAGAGAGTTAACCAAATGCCAGGGGGAAAGTGATTATTATCTACATGCAAAATAAAGCCATGCACAATTTCCTCATGATTCTTTTTTTTGCTTTTTTGGGTGATACCTGGCAATGCTCAGGGGTTACTCCTGGCTCTGCATTCAGGAATTACTCCTGGTGGTGCTCGAGGGACCATATGGGATGCCAGGGATTGAACCTGGGTTGGCTGCATGCAAGGCAAATGCCCTACTCGCTGTGCTATCGCTCCAGCCCCTCCCTCATGATTCTTTCATCCTAGCCCCTAGTGTTTGGGTATTAATTACTAACAATCTGACCATAAGCAAACTGGCCAATTAGAACTTAGCCACGCTTTGATCCCCAAAATTCAAGAAATGTTAGTTTTCAAGACCCGATAGCAAAACTTAAGTTTTGATAAAATGAGTTTTTATAATGAGACTTTATAAGCAAAATACCTATTGAATACATTAATTACTTGCATTGATGAATTAATAATGATTATAGTCATCACCAAAAATATCATGGAGAATTCAAAATAGTGAATAGGACTAAAATGGAAAAAGAGTGTTGTCAAAATCACTTATAAATTTCCTCAAGTTTGAAGAGCGTGTTTGTTTCCACTGTGAGCGCACCTGGATGAACTTACCATGTACTTGACCCCCAGAGAGTATAGAACCCCTGCTTTCTCTTAGAAATCGGAAGAAGATCTCTGTGACCTATTTTTGTTGGCTGCGGAGGGAGATAGGGATGGTTTCAAAAACAGCATTTTATCCCAATGCATTGGAGTTGTGCCTTTAAAAATAAGAAACCATAAAGCAACAACAGCAACAAAAAAAACCAAGAAAATAACCCTCTTGTTCATGATATAATTCTATAATTAGGTAGTTTGGACTTGATATCCAATTTTTAAATTCAAGTTGTAAATTCAAGTCCTGAGTTGGCCAGTCCTTTTCTGCTACACAAACACTAGAGTCCAGCCTGGGCCCAGATTGCAAACTCTTCTGAAATAGGGAATGGGCCCATCCTTTAGCAGAAGAGAGAGACAGAGGGAGAGATAGAGAGAGAGAGAAACCAACAGACAGACAGACAGACAGACAGACAGAATGGGGGCAGAAGCCTATGTGCCTCTCTAATAGATTGTTCAGCTAAATGTGGACCAGTCACAGAATTTTGAATGATGAGAACATACTATATTCCCTAAATAAATGGACTGTCTCAGGGATGGAGACATACTTAAGTGAAAATGCATCCCCACAGCTAGAAGAATTCTCCTGCTAATACATTCTTAATGCATTTAACTATCCACAGGAACAGACAATAGATGACAACATTGCGACATTCCAGATGACCTGAAAGCCATTTCTCATGTGGCATCCCTCATTCCTTCACAGTCCCGTCTTCCTCATGAATTTATATCTTAAAACCTGCATTAACTGCCAAGAGAGTAATTGGAAACAAACTTTTATTAACCGTTATCTCTTGAGCTCTCCTTATACCTCATACTAGATAGTTTCGCTCTCTTTTAACACTCCTCTCCCACCTCTATCTCTATCTCTCCACAATCAATGAATCAAAAAGAGGAATCATTTGTTTGAGGGAGTGAATGCAGTTTAGAGTCAAAGAAGAATCATTTCTTCATAGGTCTATTTTCCTTTACTGGGTGAATACTTTGAGAACCAGAATCACATATTCCCTCTCTGTGTTTCCAGGATGTTACAGATACTCAATTAATGTTTATTGAATAAATTAATTGTAAATATGTAATGACCCATAAAATATTTGGGGAGAATTCTATAATTTTTTTAATTCATTGGCTTGCCATAAAGCATTACATTGCTCTAGGCAAGCAGGTAAGTAGCTATTCACAACACAGATTTATATATAATTGGACATAATGTATTCTAGTGATATGAATTGACTTGGTTAGTCTAATTTAGATGAAAGACAGTTCATTGGAATTATTTATTTTCTTGGTAGTAATAAGTGAAATTCCATCTAATACCTCGCTGATGGCAATTTGTGTGTCAGTTGGAGCCTTTCACTTTATAACAATGGTTTAGGGGCAAACAATAGAACTCTTAAAAATCCATCTAATCCAGCTTTATGGGCTCATAAACTCTTCATTTTCTTTGTTATGATGGAAAGACAGGATGTAAGAGAAGCAAAGAGAGGGCCATGGGGATTAAGGGGCTAAAGGACTTTGGGATAATGTAAATAATAAAATTGATTTGTTGAGAAACTGCTTTTCCCTAATCTCTCTTTCTCACTTTTGTTTTTGGAAACATGCAAGACGTTAAATCAAGTAAATGACAAATATAGGAATTCCTAATTCTCCTGTGAGTAGAATGACTGTAAAATTGAAACAATGTTAGAACCAAGTTTTAGAACCAAGTAAACTGTTCTTTTGCCACAGCAGGTAAAGAGGGAGACAAAACGCAGTGAAATTAATATGTTTAGTGAGGTGAAATCCAATAGTGGGGTCATAGCTAAAAGCCATTACTTGTAATCATAGAAATAAAGGTCTAGGTAAAAAGAATAATTTTTATATCATCAATACTTTGTTTTTTAATGGGCTTATTTTTATCTGCCTAGCAAATGACAGCTTGAAATTAAAAATTTTCAATGCATTTTAATAGATCAAAGCAGTTCACCTTGATTCAATAACTCAACTGTACATTAAATTTTAGAAATTAAAAATAAAAATTCTAAGAATTTATATAAAGCCTTGAAATTGGGAAAACTGAGTTCAAATCAAATTTTTCCTGCATATCCTTTGGGTGATTTTTTTCACCCAAATGCCTCCCATAAAAAATGAACTACTACGTGTCTATTAGAATATGAAAAGAGAGTTTTAAAAAAGGCACTTTTCTATCCTTTGGTGGTGGGGGTTTAGGGGCAAGGACAGCATAAAAACCATAAGGAATTTTTATTTCTATGGTGTCACAGATACTCATATTCAGTTTTAGCCATTTAAGTCAAAACAGGTTAAAAAACTTCCCCCAAAAGTGTTATCCTAATGATTTAAGGTCTTGAAATATATGATACAAACAAAAATGAAAGTAATAGGTATTACTTGTCCCATTTAAGAAATGGTTAACGGAGAATGAGAGAATGTTAGAAGGAGTGTGGAGGTTCTCAAAATCCTGGAACCAATAGTAGTAATACCAGCTGCAACTCAAAGCAAATGCAACCCTAGTTCTCTTCCCCAGACTTAACAGAATGAGACACTCTGAGGATGGGGTCCAGCAATGCACCATTTACCAGCTCTTCAAGATGCCGCAGAGGTCTTTTCCTGAGTGAGAACCATTTTGAGAAGTGGAGCGGTAGCCCTAAGTAGAGTAACAGGGGTGAGTGAGAATGGTCCACCACCACTAAAACAGAAAAGAAGGGGTGACAGCGCTTTACTGTGTGGAATCCTCCCCCTTGTCAAACATGACAGATAGTAATAGTGGAAAGTAAAGAAGCACTTTGGGGGAATAAGCCATACAGAAGCCATCAGGGAAAGGCTCCTGTTTCTTTCCAGGAGCATTCATAATCCTGATAACAATATATATATGCATATATGTATATATGCATATATGTATATATGTGTATATATGTATATATATACTTTTTTACAGTTGGCTATATTAGATGCTTAGATGAAATTTTAGCTTTAGTCAAAGAGGAAGTCCTATAAGAAGAGTAGTGACATAACTAAAGCGACATGTACACATCATGTACACATAAAGTGTGTACATGATGTGTACATGTACACATGTACACATAAAGTGTACTCAAGCACCAGTACACTTTAAATAGTTCATAAAAACTTAAAAAATCCTTAGCTTCTCTGAAAATATGTTCCTTCAAAAAGAGGACTTACCAACAATAAAAGGAGGGAGAGGAGAAAAGAGGGAGATAGGAAAGAAAAAAAGAAAGATGAAAAAGACTGAAGGAAAAGGGATTATAGAGTATTATTGCACAGAAAATTACTAATTTTAGCACAGAAAGAGTAAAAAATAAGAGAGAGAGAACTTTTAATGTTAGTGGACAACATTATCATCCAGGGGCTGATTTAGATGCTTGCCTTGCCCCACAGCCAACCTGTTTGTTTCCTGTCATTGCACAGGGTCCCCAAGCACCACCAGGAGTAGCCTCTGAGCACAGAGCCAGGAGTAAGACCTGAGCATTGGCAGACATGAGTCCCTCCCAGCCCCTCATGCCAACCTATTACCTTCCGACAGCACAGTAAACTGGAGACGAGAAGAATTCAACCTTCTGGGACCAAACTGTACAACTGCTCCATCACTCATTTTAATTTATTATAATTTTATTTGCACTGGAATGATGCCTTTCATTTTTTTCTTTAGGTACTTTGCTAGCCAAACCCCTTGAATATAGCATTTCCTCTCTTCTTAATAAAACTTAGTAAAAACTGTGTCATACGAACAATTCACTAAAAAAAAATCACATTTACTTTCTTACGTAGAATGGATAAGTACGCAGATGTGTGTACATAACCAATGTCCTCATATACTATGTAGAGAAGATTTATGACTTTATCCTAAATATCCATTTTCAAAAGGGGTCACTAATCAGCTAGGAAAGTAAGGAAGGAAAATTCAGAAAGTCCCCATGATGGATATAGCAATCTCAACCCCTCACATGTGAAATAGTTCTTTTGGTTGTCTGAAACAAAATGTTGATCCCAAAACACTTTTCACTGCAAAACATCAATTAGATGACTTAGATGGTTGATTCTTGCATGGTTAACAAAAATAAATGTAAACATGAGGCAAAATTGCCAGGTTAACTTTATTTTCTTTGACCTATTTGAGAGGGACAGTTTGTTAAGGGTATAGACTTCCACAAGTTGCCAGATGAGACTTTGGGTCTTCATTGGAAACTGAATTAGATATGTAAGCTGACTAGGGAAGAAGCATCCAATAGGTTGGAATCTTAATAAGGACCATTGTAAAGACAATATAATGACAGGCAAATCAATAAACTGAATCTGAGGAAGAGAGAAATGGAGTTTGACATGGCATGTACAAAATAAACTTAAAGAGTTTTAACATATGGTAAGACGACATGGGTCAATAAAAATCACAACTCTTTCTATGCCATTGTGATAGTTTTCACAGATTTAAGAGGCATGACAGTGACCTGGAAGGCGAGTTAGAAAATGCTGGCTGCTGGGATCCACTTGCCAACCCTCTTCCACCCCTAAGTTCTCCAGTGTGTCTATACTGAATCAGAGAATTTCAGCACAACACTTTAAGAACCATGGCCTTGGATGATGGTTCTCAAATTGAGTTGCACTTTCTTCTGTATTTTTTGATGACTAAGTATGCAAACTCACAAGCTTCTGTTTAACTTGTGTTACTCCAGAAATTACAAGGAACAACCATCAAGAGGGTCTATTCACTTCTGAGACCTTTGGTCCATATTCAGAATTTTCACCTGTGCCTTTTCATTTTCACTATTTGATTCTTCCTAAAATTCTTCCTAATGGTGAGATCAGTAGATAAATTTCATTGTCATCCTAAAACATAGCTCATTCTCCTAGAATCTCTGTAGCAATTTATGAGAGCACGCATTGATAGATGGAGAAATTGACAAAAGTCATTTTCTAGAAGTCTTTAGAATACTGGGATCATTCCTCAAATAGCTGGTTCACACTTTCATACCAAATCTATCAGTTACCACATGTATTACAGAGACTAAGAAAACTCTAGGGATTAAGAAGTGTTGATGGTCTCAACACTTGATGGTCTCATCAATGTTGATGTAACTCAACATTATAGGGCCACTCCCCACTGGTTTCCTCCATCCGACTATTCATTCTGTGACCTCACTCTTCTCAACATAATATCCACCCCTGCACTCATCATGATATGCCACCTACACTCTCTGTAGCAAGCATTTAACTGCTCTAGGCATCGGCAAGAAATGAAAGGTTCCTTTGAGTTCTTGAGTTTATGACAGGGGGAAAAAAATCACCAGATTTCCCTGATGTTGGGCCCTTTTGAACCCAAGGGGATGCTAATCCAAAGATTGTGAGGAGACATCTAAAGAGTTGGATGTGGAGACATCTAAAGGTTTCTAATGAGTTAACTGAAGTGACTCAGGTTACCAGATACAAAGAAGACACACAGGGGTTGTTTCAGCTTCACATGCCCTGCTATTCTCACAGGTAGATCTCATGTGAATAGACTTGTCTTTGAAGAGGCGTCCTTGGAAGGCACATACCTGCCTTCCCAAGGGATACAATAATGACTTCATCGTCATTGTGCAATCACTGTGTTTTCTGTCCAACTGAGATCTCAAAGCACTGAGATAGTAGGTTGTCAACACAAACCTGAAGTGAGTAACTCACATGGGTTGATAATATTAGGTACAGGTACACCTATCTATGTACACATGATACTCTTCCAGGACTGGCTTGCCTGAAGTGTTGGCATCAGAAAATTACAAATGACTTTAAGATGCAATTATATGATATCCTGAATGAAGAGACAAGGAAGTGACAGAGAAATTAGCATAAGATAGTCTCATATTCTACATTTTTACTATTTATAGTGTTGTTGGAGGGGGATGAAAAGATGCCAGCACTCCTATTCCTGGATCAAGTAGAGAGCCCCTGCCTTCCTGCTTCCTACACACACACACAGGATATACTAACAAAATGTTGATAATAGCAAAGATTTTGATAAAGATTCATTAAAGGTATCCCTCTATATAATGTATACATAAACAGAATGCTGGTGCTTTGCATGACTCCCATGGTCCTCATTACATCTGGTAACTGCATGTCATTAGCTGCACTTGGTACAACTCGATACAGCTTGACATATTCTGGAATTTATTAAAATGTAAATGACAAAGCAGAAAAGAATGTTCAGACAATTGGATTACTCCATTGACTGAATGTTCCAATACTGTATCTATTTTTGTCAGAGCAATGGTGGATCCTGCCGTGGAAATGCTGAATGGAATATTCCATTGCAGGCCATGGGGAGAAGTTGCATAAAAAGGAATGGAAGCCCACTTGCATAATGTTTAATTCACCTCGCTTAAAGCAACAGATTGCCAATATTTTATAGAAGGTATGACGTTGACTCAATGCAATTCTGATGTCATGAATGAAGGTTATCATTCATGACATCCCTCCAGAGTTTATTATTGAAACTGTAACTTCATTCATGAAAACAATGATTACCTCAACTTGGTTTTGCTTTTGGCCTTGGCTTACTTTAGTTATAAACATTATATGATGAGTCTGGATATGTGTTTTGACAGTGAGTGCGCCATTGAGATACATTTTCCTGATGAGAACTGTTATTGTGTTTTTTTAGAGAAGAAAAGACTGGGAGGTAGGTGTCTTTAAGGACATGGAGGGATGGAGTTTAGAGAGAATGGAGACCAGCTGTTCATTTTCTCCACTGAGAACAAGAGAAAATGGAATTAAACTACAGAGTGAGGGATTTGAGATCAAAATAAAACAGAATTTCCAAACTGTGTAGGATCTCAGACACTGAAATGAGTTTCAAAGGAAGTATGTGAACATTAATTTTATCTGAATGTGTTAAAAATGGAAAGGTACAATTTTCATTCTATGATCTTCTGTGGGTGAGTAAGAGTGGACCAGATGATTTCCAATTCTCTTGATCTATGAGTAAGAGAATGGCTGTTGCTAAAACTTCTTTTTGGTAGCATTTTCTCAGAGTCAACTTTCTCATAAGGACAGAACAGCAGTTTTACCTGTACTGTGAAACATTAATCTAAATCGCGAGTCATGTAGTAAGGTGGGTAGGGACAGAGAATGGGGACACAATGAAATCTGCCATTTCCTCCTTCCACTCCCATTTCTGTTATCAAGTAGTTCAAGTTTACAGCAAAATGTCCTTTTCAGTTATATGTGGGAGTATATATTTTCAATTTTCAATATCTTTTCAATGAAAATTTAAATTCATTAAATTTTCAATGAATATTCATTTCAACGAATCTATGTAGTACATCTTAAATTTTCAATGAATTGGACATCTTAATCTTTCAGTGACTGTATATAATGTACTATATGTATCGTACATTTTAACTTTTTCAATGAATGTAGAGTATAGATATACATTAGCTAACATACATGGGGTTAAAACTGGTCCAAATTGGGCCAAACCACAGTTCAGCAGGGAGGGCTTTTGCCTTCCATGCGGCCAACCCGAGCTCTATCCCTGGCATCCTATATGGTCCCCTGAGCACCGCCAGGAGTAATTCTTGAGTGCAAAGCCAGGAGTGAAGCCTGAGCATCACCTAGTGTGACCCAAAAAGCTAAATAAATAAATAAAATAAAATAAAATAAATGAATCCAAATTAAATTCTTTCTCTTAAATATTATTACAATATATAGTTTGATTTGGACTTAATTTCATTTTCCATTTCTTTGTGACAGCTCGCTAGAGCCCAAAGGGATTAGAAACCAGTGTGCGTGGGAGGTGGGGGCGGGCTCCAGTCTAGCCGGGACAACTTAGTGTCTCCAAATATTGCTTCCTATTCTAAGAAATAAAAAAGTAAAATGATGATATATTAGTTCATTGGGAAGTTTCTCTTTTCAGCTCAGATATTCTACAAATTATCCATCGTACCAAAAGTGCTCTGAATTCACTTTTGGATTACAACTTCATAGGTAAATAGATTTCTACTTGACTATAAATTATAATCATCAGGGGAACTTTAAAATTCCCAATTCCCAGGCCACACATCATCCTAATTAAATAAGAGTCCTCAGAGGAGGGACACAGGTATTGGTGAATGTGTTTGGGTGCTAAGGGCTTACTTCCAGCTCTGTGCTGAGTGATCACTCGTAATGGGGCTTGGGGACCATAGGCTGAGCTGTGGATGCCTCTAAGGTGGGAGGGGGTCTTCGCCACTGCATTCTCTCCAGCTCCTTTATCAGTTCTTTATAAAGTCTCCAGGTGATTACATGGTGAGAACCCTGTTGTGGATACAGCGTAGTGAGAAAAACTAATGTTAATGTTATTTTTACTATGAGCACAACTGCACGTATTCCATCCTATTCCCAAGACCTAACAAAAGGCCCAATATAAAGTTGGTGCTCAGGAAACAACTAACACTTCGGCAAACTCTGGCCTATACCAAAAAGAAAGAGCTCTAATAAATATGGAGTCTACCATGGTTTTAGTATTTTATTCACTAAACAAGAACTTAATTGTCTACTTTTTTTTGGTCAGTGTATACAAAAAGGAAGGAAGTAAAATAATGGGCAATTTTATAGCAGTGACACAATTCAACTTTCCTTAAAATGAAAATAAGGAAACCATTTATCATCATATTCTCTAGAGGACTTAGATAAAGCAAAAGAAATGACTCCACCTGAGTACATGAAAATATGTAAAGAAAAATTTCTAATCATTCAAATGAGTCATTCATTTTGTTGACATTTATGAAATGCTACTACAGTCTCAAGTGATTATAGATATTTCACTATGGTTTTAACTAAACTAAATCCTAGGCACCCGTACATGTAATGAGCTAACTACCTTTATGTATATAGTCTTTTTTTTTTTTTTTTTTTGCTTTTTGGGTCACACCCGGCGATGCTCAGGCAGGGATTACTCCTGGCTCTGCACTCAGGAATTACTCCTGGCGGTGCTCGGGGGACCATATGGGATGCCGGGGATCGAACCCGGGCCGGCATAGGCCGGCCGCGTGTAAGGCAAACGCCCTACCCGCTGGGCTATCGCTCCGGCCCCTATGTATATAGTCTTGTTTCAGTTAAATCAGGCTTGGAAAGATTGAGAAAATAGTCAAGTAATTTTTTTGTGTGTGTGTGCGCTCTGTTCTCCAGGAGGCAGAATCTACTTAAGTAAGACATGAAATGGACGAGAAACAACAAACTAAACACATGTCCTGTCGCTGAGAATGGCATGATTCGGCAACTTTCTTGATGAATATATTGTTCTGTATCTCTGTCAGACACATCTAATTTTTGAGCATTTGAGATGTGGCCAGTATAACTGGAATTAAGCTGTTTCTTTTATTAAGTATTAATTTAAATGAAAACAGCCACACATAGTGAATACATATCCAAATGGAGAAGACAAGCACATAGACTTTAATCTGTGGGATCAGTGCTAAGGGGGGAAGTGTGGGATGCTCCAAAAGCACCCTTGAAGGGGATCTTGTCTTTGGTAGCAGAGATGGATGAATTAAAGACTTCCAAGAGGAAATGATTTCTAGGATGAGGCCTGGAGGACAAATAATAGAACGGAGAAGGGGTATAAGAAAAAGCATTGAACAGTGAGGTATGTGAAAAAATTCAGGGAAAAGGAGAGAAGATCAAGAAACAGGGGCCGGAGCAATAGTCCAGGGGGTAGGGTGTTTGCCTTGCATGCGGCCGGCCCCGTGTCGGCCCGGGTTTGATCCCTGGCATCCCATATGGTCCCCCGAGCACTGCCAGGGAGCAATTCCTGAGTGCAGAGCCAGGAGTAACCCCTGAGCATCTCCGGGGCAAAAAAAAAGCAAAACAAAACAGTAAAGGCGTATATCAAGACCCAAGGAAAGCAATGAGTGAGAGGTGCTCTTTGAGTTCAGAAATGAAGATAAGGTGACTGACAGCATCTGGCTTTGGCTGTGAGGATATTCTGAGGACAATTAGAAGCGAGGCAGTGAAACTATGGGATGACAAAATCATACTTGTGGATTTGAGAGATTTCCTTGGCTCTTACTTGGCATGGAGGGGGAAACTGGAAACCAGATACAGCGGTTTGGGTGCGGGAAACAAGCAGTGTCTCAACTAGTCACACAGAAGATGGAGAAATGCAGAGAAGAACAGAAAGGAGCAAAAACCAAAAGGATTTACCTGATGGGCCGGCCATGACAAGTAGAAAGACGAAAGATACGAGTCCCACCTTGGCTCCTCACTCAGGGGGATGATAGCGCCATTTATTTCAAAACAGCAAAATTTCCCCAATCTCTCAATTTAAAATTTCCCATCACGGTAGGTATTTTCTCTGTGTGACTCTCTAAACTACCTTAGATAGACATCAGGGAGGACCAATCATGAGAACACGCTCTCCCCAGAAAGCAACACAAGTTCACCGTTGATGCATCACTGCTTTCACTGAAGCTGAGGGGGCACAGGACAGCCTGATAAAAATGTCAACAAAGTCCACATTTTGTGCTTGGCTACTCTTTAAAAAAAAACGTGTTTGTTTATTACCTCACCTCATCTATGAGGTGAGGTCACCGCTTTGAAATGGTCACCACCACCACCAATGGTCACCACTTTGAAAACAGGACAACCTGAGCCACAAAGACGCTTTTATCTATCAGATGCGCCAGATACCTAAGTGGAAATTTACAACGGCCAATTTTTCACGTACTTCCAAGCCCTAAAATAGTCTAGATATTTGTCCTGAAGTAGACTCAGCTTAACGGACTCATTGAAAATAAAATTGCATTTTGAAGTCCACTATCCAGTGGACTTCAAAATATTAAGGATTAATTATCCTTAATTAATCATCACTAAAAAGTCAGCCAAATACAGAGACTGGTAAGGAAGACTAAGATTTCCTCAATTCCAGCTTCTTGTAACCAAAGTATTCTTGAGTTAGTTACTGGGATAAATGAGGATTCAAATAGCAAATAGCTCTTGATTGCTTCAAAACCATGAGGGCGATCCCAGCAGTCGTATACAAATATTCATGCAGAAGCACTTACACTGGCATAAAGTTGGCTAAGAAAATGCTCATTAGATCCAATTTGTTGGGGTGAACTAAGAATTCCAGAAAACTGAAGAAAAATGATAATTTTCAATCTAAAGATTTCTTTTTTTTTTTTTTTTTTGCTTTTTAGGTCCACCCAGCGATGCTCAGGGATAACTCCTGGCTCTGCACTCAGGGAATTACTCCTGGCAGTGCTCAGGACCATATGGGGTGCTGGGGATCGAACCCGGTCAGTCACATGCAAGGCAAATGCCCTACCCGCTGGACTATCACTATCACTCCGGTCCCTAAAGATTTATTTTCACAGTGAGTTGGGATGTCAGAAAGGTGGAGAAGAACCCGCTGGACTATCACTATCACTCCGGTCCCTAAAGATTTATTTTCACACTGAGTTGGGATGTCAGAAAGGTGGAGAAGAAACAATCTAGTCTACAAGGTGTCATGTTCCATGGTCACCCAGACCGAATTTTTCCATTGATCCTATTCAAGTTCTGGGCAGGGAGGTCCAAATTCAAGAGCATCTTGACAATAGACCAGAGAATCTTATTTCTAGTTTTGCCACATACAAGTGTGTGATCATCGACAAATTATTCAGAATTTATGGATCGATCTTATCTATAACAGACATGGCGGTAGGTGACCATTCAAGTTTCCTCTCCATTTCATACCAAGAATTTGAGATTTCCCACAGAACATCTGGATTTTTATCTCAAAATTATGACTCCTCCTCCCCCAAAAAAGCAAAAATTAGGGGGTGGAGAGATAGTTCGTCAAGTAAGGCACTTGCCTTTTATGAGACCCATATGGTCTCACAAGCCCCCACCAGGAGTGATGCCTGAACTCTGTTAGCTGTGGTCAACCTATTCTCTCCCCAAGACCCTCCCACCCACCGAAGTCTAATAGTAAGTGGTGTCTAATCTTAATTTTTTTCACTCTAGTATAATGTAATTAGAAAGCTGACAACTGTGAGAAAATTCCTTCTTTAGGGGTGGGGGATGAATGTTCGGCGACACCCAACTGTGCTTGGGGCTTACTCCTGGCTCTGTGCTCAGTGATCGTTCTTGGTTGGGCTTGAGGGACCACCTGTGGATGCCAGGGATTGAACCCGGTCGACCACATACATGGAAAGCACCCTATTCTCTGAACTTACTCCAGCCTTGATGGAATAATGGGATCGAAACTATTTACCATAGAAAAAATACCAAAGAATACAGAAGTGATAGTATTATTGTGACCTGGATTGCAATAGTGTGACAGTGCTTTGGGGACTAGGTTTGGTATCTCAGTTCTGATGTGAACCCCATATATGACACTTGGCAAGTTGTTTAGTGGCAAGTTTCAATTAAACACTCTGAAACACTATTTTCTCATCTGTAAGTCAGATGTCTTTCTGGGTTTTTGTGAAGCTTAAGTGACTTAATACCAATTATTATCACAAGTTTTCCATATTACCAATTATTCGATTTACTTCACTGATACACATCCTACGTGAGACATGTATTTACTCCTACCTATGGAGAGCACCTGAGTGGGAATGAGGAAGTTGTATGTGGTCTGTACCATATGTGTATGTGTGTGTGCGTGTGTGTGTGTGTGTGTGTGTGTGTGTGTGTATAGTGTGTGTACCTTGGCATTAACTGTCTGGGAGACATGTATATTCATAATCCATTAAACTCAAACTCACCATGTATATTCCTTCCTTCAAGTCTTTGCTCACAGGATCCTGTTTACCTCTATGCCTCTCCTTTTCATTCATCTAAATCTTAAACATCTCATTCTTCATCTGAGAACTTTCCTTCTTAAACCAATTTTCTCCAGTTTGTTGTGACTTTGAGTACCTCGTTTACATCTTTTGGTTTGGTTTGCCTTTATCATCAACTGAACTGATTTGTTATTGCACTCCATATATACCTTTGTATAGACCCCTGTCTCCTAGGCCCAAACTCTCTAGTGGGAGGAGCCATGTCTCAGGGACTAGCTCCCATGATGATGGATTAGTGGCTGCTGTCAGGTAGGACGATGTGGTATTTCTATGCTACAAGGAGTTCCCGCCCTTATTTTATCATCAAATCGTTCTTGACTACTTTTTTTCAAAACTCCCTTATATCCTCTAGTCACGATCAAGATCAAAATCAACATTGAACTGAAAAAAATATCTGTTGAGTTGTAGCCTTAACCTTGTTCCTTAACACATTCATATTGTGCCATTTTAGATTTTGAAAGTTGGCACATTAATACTGTGTACTCATACTAAGAAAAGGAAAATGAGTGTCACATGAAAGAGGGACAGAGGATTGCACAGGAGGGAAAGGTCCTCAGCACGTCGAGATTCAGTGGCAGCCGTGTATTTTCTGCTTCTTGTTCTGAGGATCTATTGGCTGTAATGGCACCACGTAGGCGGTCGCTTAGCAGGAGAGGTGGCTTCAGGTGCTCTCTTTGTTTCAACTTCAGAGTCAGGGGAAGTTCCTGTCCTTTCCGTGGGGGAGATTCCTGGGAGGAAGGGCTAGAGGATCAGCTGAAAGCTGGAAAGAACATCAACACAACTAAATAACAGAACACGTCACAGAAAGTTATCACACTGACTTCTATACACAGATAAGCACAGCGATACTTCAAGGGACCTTGACACTTTTAACTCCAAGGGAAATGCTAAGTCGCCATTAAATGCTGCTTTTCTTTTTTGTGAGCAGTGCCCAAGAATCAGTCAAGCAGCACCACTGCTTGCCTGTTCCTGGGGAGCACCACCCTCAGAGCTGGGGCGGGAAGGGGGGATGTTCTGTAAGAGATATAGGTTTATCCAACAGGCACAGCATCGAAACAGAACACATATGCAAAGAACAAAAGAGCGCAAGACTTTAAGGGCACATTCAAATCAGTGTCAGAAACACAGGCAGAGAAACATAACTGGACACACAAGTTGGTGACAAGAAAGAGGTGAATAAAATTGCTAGGATTGTTAGAACTGAAGGCTAATTCCTTGCATTTGTTTCTGTATTTTAGTGATTTGCTCAGAGCGAGGTACATGGGGAAGGAAAGAAGCAGGGAAAGAAGGAGGGTTGAGAGAAGGGAGGATGAGAGAAAAGGAAAAAGAGAGGGAGGGAGGGAAGGAAGGAAGTAAAAAGGAGGGTAAGAATAAAAGAAAGAGGGAAGGAAAGAGAAAGAGGAAAGAAAGAAGGAAGAAAGGGAGGAAGAGAAGGCAGGAGGAGGAGGGAGGGAAAGAAGGAAAGAAATAAAGGAGGAGAAGAAAAAGAAATGAAGGCTGAAGAAGAAGAGAGCAAGAGATAAGAAAAGCAGCGGAGGAGGGAGTGGGAAGAGAGCCACAGCAGAGAGAGGGAGGGAACCAGCTGAGGAAGGACAGAGAAGTGAAGGAAGTTCAAAGACTCAGAAGCCGGGGGGGGGGGAAGGGGATAGTCCCCTCTCTAATTGTATTCAATTGTACAACCAAGAAGAGGTTGTAAAATTGAAATGATTTTAGAAAATGTAGAGAGGCAGTTTTCAGGAAGTTTGACTATGTTAAGTTTTCATTTAAAAATATGGCATGTATTTAACTATTGCAACCTTCTGAGGGAATGTACTTGCTTCAGTTGAATACTGGGGAAAGGAAACGTGAAGCTCAAGGAAATCTGTCTAACAGGGAAGTCTGACACTGCAAGAAATTCAATAAACGAAAGCAGAGGACTAAAGACAGTCTTAAAGGCAGATGCTTGTCTGGGTGTTTTTCTCCCCATGTTAATATTAATGGAAGGGAGCTAAGAACTCGAATGCCCTTCTCCCACTGTGGAGCTTTTTAAATTCTTCAGCTGTTCATCTTTTCTGTCACTGCCCTTCCTGAAAATGAACTTTGGTCTTTACTATTTTAGCATCAAGGCAAAATAGGTTAGTAAATACAGAACCTGGAGGTGGAACCAAATATAACTTTAAAGGGGCAGCTGCTGATAGAAATAGACTCTGGATTTAAGGTCCTGGAGTTCTTGCATCTCTGTACTTTCGAGTCAATTCTGCAATTCCCAGAACCGAAAAAGAATGAGGGAGCCAATTAAATCATACACTCATTTTACAAACAAGGGCATCAGTAAGCGCTTGATCCCTTTCCCCTTATTCCATAAAAGTTGTTATGAATGAACTACATTCTGCAGGTGAATTTTAATTGCGATAAAGCCTTTATTTTCAGCCTCTTCATTATACTGCACAATGGAGGTGCTTGCTTAATGAATGAAGCACATTAGTAAGCTACCACGTTATCTCCGCTTTGTGCTCTAAACACTTTGGTTGTATTGAGGATATTGGTTTGCTAGATGGCAGGTATAAAGGTACCTTTTTCTCCCTAAAACCTGGTGTTTAACCTAGGGTTAAATATTATGCATGCATATTTTTCCACTCTGATCCAGTATGTCATAACTTATCCTGGATGGATAATTAAATACACATCTTATAGATTTTAGAATTATCAGTAGGTGGGGCAATACACTTTTGACACCCATGTAGAAGTCTCATATTTTTATAAATTAAAATGCCACTGTAGTAAGAGAGAATGTCTTTCGCTATTGTTGTGTGGTTCCTTTGGGTGTCTAAAAAATAGACAGTACCTTGAACATATGAAAGAATGAAGAATGAAATTAGTGCATTGCTCTGATGTGGCAGAAAATCCCATGTAAAATTCTCTTCTATACTATAGACTTCATCATTAAAATGAATTTTCAAGGTAAATGATATAAATGCATGAACCACTGCACTCTTGGCATCTGTTCTTCATCAAGATATTTAAGAAATCAGTTTTCTTTGGGACCTCTGCTTTCTTAATTGGAATGAGTAACATCTTATATCATCTCTACATGAGCCTCCCTTTCAGGCTCCGGAATGTATAAGCATAAATTGGGACTCTTGCCTTGCCTTGCTTGAGGTCCCTCTGTGTTCTGATGGTGATAATCCCCCAAATTTGCATCAAGAGCATCTTCGCCTACAGAGCACATAGCAAGTGCCATGTGTTAGGCTGACCAGGCGACACCATATTGCTCTGCCTGGATGTTTCCTTAACAGCCAGATGCTGGGGGTGTGGGGGGGAAGAACATCTCCTCAGGGGAGGGGCTCAACTGTTATCAGGAGATCTCTGGTCTCATGTAGAAACTCAACATATTAATGGTAATGCATATATGTTAATGGTAAGTTAATGGTAATGCATATATGATGTACGGCATAGTTTCAGTTATTGATCACGTGCTATGCAGATTGGGAAAAAAACAGAAAAGAAGTGGTTTATTATTACTAAGGTTTTGATTTTTTTTGATTACATTCAAATCATTATCTCTGCCTCAGAATACCTCCCCACACCTCGTCTCATAATCCCAATAAAGGAAATGGATTTCTTATAATTAAGATTTACCATTCTAATACTCTTCATTACTTCAAGCTTCCCAAAGTCAGGAAGAAGACTCCATCAGGAAAGAGTGACAAATATTTACAAACACTGTGAGTGTGTGTGATGTTACTTTCCAACATTTGTGCCATTCACGTTCATGCTTGTATGAGCACCAGACCATAGATTCCTTTTATTCTTTTATTAATTAACAAGAAGGTTTTTTTTCAAGCTGACATCAAAAACATTCTACTTAGGACTCATTTCTAGTAATGAGAAATGCCCAGGAAAAAAAAATCTCAAGTAGGCAACATGTAAAGCAACACGCAACTATATGCACATTAGTCTAATTACACATTGCAAATTATATCGGATGTATCTAATATCTAATTTTTTGAAAGCTGATTCCACTTGAGATTTCAATAACAGCATCAACATTTTGCAGGTGGCTCCTTCTGAATAGTATCCGAAGGGAATTATTCCTCTAATGTGCTTACAACCCTCAAGTAAAAGCTAAAGCTCTTCTCTAAAAGGCCAAACAATGCATCACTAGGATATTACCTTGACAGAATAAAGCCAGGAGGGAGGGTTTCACCAAGTACAATATGCAACGTGGTTATTTACTTTCTTCTTTGGTATGGATCCTTATTTGCTTCAAGGCTTAAGAAATAAACTTAAATAGGAGCCTCTTTAGAAAATGGGGTAAAGACTGCATATAGAATCTGAAGCAACGATACAAAAGGCTAACGGGTTGGTTGACAATATTTTAGATCAATAAATAAAACAGCAAAGGACCTTTGAAATCAACCCTCCATTAAATTTCACTCTTATGAGACATAACTAATTTGTCCTCGGGAGGATCCCAGATCAAAGCTCCATTTTGAGGACTGTGCTTTTATCCCCATCTTTTGGTCTGAATCAGCTCGCAAATAACCCAGTATGTATTTGTGATCTTGGAGAGTTGATTGTATCCATTTTCTAGATTTCCTTCTTAAAAAAGATCTTTCTGCTAATTTAGTCAGGATTTCATGATCTGCACTTCTGTGCAATGAAATATGCTGTCATATCACACACTTTATCATGCAGGGGCTGCTCTAGCTTAACGATGCCTCTAGAGTTAGTGCTGCCTTTGTTCCGCTCAGCAAGTGGTTTTAGGAAGGGGGTGGGCCAGGGAGGAGGAGCCCTGGGGTTTGTAAAATAAAATCCTACATTTCTGGTGCACATGCAAAACTTTATGCATTTACATGAATTTTTCCCCCCAGACGTTAAATTGCAATCCTATTCGGAATAAGCAAAAAGACACGAGCCAGGGCTTTCAGACGCAGCCGGCATGTACGGTGTACCTTGAACACCTCTCCAGTGCATTTCACTCCAGTGCAATGGTAGAATAAAGCCTTAATTTTTTTTTTTTAATCAGCAAGGAATGTCTTTAACAAGGAAGAAGTAAATTATGATAATTACTCTGAATGGTCCGATCCTTGAGCATTACTAATTACCATTTATTGCCTGGATTATAGAACAATACATGTGAAACCGAACTGCGATTGCTCTTTACGATGAACTGAAAAAGGCAATGGAGCAAAAAGGCAGCCACAGCAGGGCTTGACTCAGTAGCTTCCATCTCCTTGAGTGGGTGCAGAATTCCTCACTTCCCAGACAAATGTAGGTCTCTCCTCTCTCTCTCTCTCTCTCTCTCTCTCTCTCTCTCTCTCTCTCTCTCTCTCTCTCTCTCTCTCTCTCTCTCTCTCTCTCTCTCTCTCGCCCATTCATTCTTCATGGCAGGTACCTATTTACAGATGATATCATAATCATGGAAGACTAACAAGAGGAGAAACACTTGGGCTCTGATATCATTTGGGGACAGTTTTCTCCATGATGAAGCTTTCTCCAACAATAGAGAGTATACAACTTGCTGCTCGAGGAAATACAGGTTTTCCCTTCGATAGAGATTTTTAACTTAAAAATGAAACAAAGAACTCAGTTCTCAGTGCAGAGAATTTTATATTCCCCTCCCACATTCTCGGCATAAGGATTACAGTTGGAAATGAGAAAAAGACATTGGTTTCTGATTTAAGAGCCTTTTACTTCCATAGGAATTTGCAATAAAACACCCTAAAATTAGAAAGAAATTAAGTGTGATGGACACACCCTACACCGGCATGTAAACAAATGCCACACAGATAATTTGGTGACTCAATACCTAAATAACCTAGTCAGTACAGGGACAGAAGAAGAGGAAAATGAACCATTTATCGTTCTTTCTGCGGTCTCTCAGTCTTCCTCCATACCCCATTACGGTGGATAAAGAGGAAAGAACATCGTAAAATACAAAGCCAGCTAAATACAGTCACTAGTCTCCTAATACCTTCTGGATTCCCTACCCTTATCCTTTTTAGTCTGAAAGAATAAGTTTGACTAAATCTGTGAGCAGATTAAACAGGCTGCTGATAAAAATTAATTCTGCTGAATGAGCGATTGCATTTGTATTGCAGAGATGCAAATAAGATAATACTTTTCCTTTGACATATCAAGCGGATTAGTTTAGAATGCTAAATTTGATTTTATTAGAATATATTAGCAGTGTTTTCATTAATACCAATCAAACATTTTCTTACCCTGGGGCTAGATGTGTTCCTAAAGCTTTCTATGTCTTTTTATCCATATTTAAGAAGAAAAATCACCAAATCGCCACAGCCTTTTGTTACAGACTCCATAATTTTAGAGCATTCAACAGAGAATTATGAATTGTTCACCTAAAGGGATCTTGCTTTGAAAACTGGTTCCCTGTCCTGGCTTTATAATAAATCTTGATCATTATGTTCACCAGATTAATACACACACACACACACACACACACTTTTTTTTAAGAAGAAATTAGAGACCAGAAAAGATATGCTTTCTGTATTTTTCTCTGGGGAAAAATATTGGCAAAGGAGTTTTGATTGGTTCCTATGACTTGGCTTTATTCTCACTAGAGCTTTGCAGAGCTGCTAAATTTCCACGTTATTGATTTTGAGCTGGCACCTCTTTGGAAACAGAGGCAAAAAAAAAAGAGAGAAAGAAATAGAATGATAAAGGAGGGAGAGAACCTAGTTAAAGTACGGTGAGCGACTTGTGCTCTGTAACTGCCTCGGCTCAGCATTTCACTCATTAGCCCTCCTTTTCCCTCCAGCTTCCTGCTCTTCTGTCCCCCAAAGCTCCAGTTCACTTCTTTCTCTTTTCTTCCCGCAACGCACCACCCCCCCTCCATTCCCCGCCTTTTTTTTTTTTATCTGCCAAGCTGGATTTGCACTTTTAAAGATCAGTATCAATACTGGCCTGCTTGTTTCGGTTGCACTCTCCCTTTAAAAGACAGCCCCCTCTAATTGATGCGTCTGGGCTAGTCTAGACTGGTAGTGATTGAACCAACCACCAATTATGTTATTCATTTCACTGAACTTCACTGACGGGCGAAGGGGTGTTGAGAAACCCGCCCTTCCACCGAGCCACTTCCCTGCAGAAATAGAGTCTTGTGCGTGCGGTGGATGCTCTCTGACATGCCTGTGTGATCCAGCTGTGTGAGAGCAACCTCAGAATGTGAACAAAACGCTTGAAAACATGTGGGGAGCGAAGAGGGTACCATGAAATACAAACAGTGTCACGGACATTCAGCTACTACCTTTAACAGAAAAAAAATCATAGCATCCTCCATGCCTTTATTGACCCAAGCACCACAGATAATTTCTGACTTCGGAAAGCACCAGCTATTTTGAAAATATTTGCTGTCAGGCATGTAGCAATACATTATATCTACATATGTTAAAAAAAATCCTTCTATCACTTCCTAATATTCAGCATATCCATCCCCTAAGGTCAGGGAAATCATGAATCCATTGTACAGAAACCAGAGGGTGAAATCAAGTAATTCTTTCCTTTGAAGGACATTCAGACTCTAAGGGCTGATTTTTAGAGATTAATTAATCTCTAAAAATCACAACTACATAATGGGTTGCAACAAAAGGCGTGCTCCTAGGTTCCGTTTGCGGATACAAAATGGTTTCTTGACTACAATTTGGAGCGAGTGACTAAAATTGCAATAAATAACTTCAAAACGGGAAAAGAACAGTTTCCTTTACCTTGGCTTACGAACTATAAAGAATGGTTACAAGCAGCATAAAGTCTTTGAAAGAAAAAAATAACTGAAGTCAGGGATGATGTAGGTATTTTCCTACAATATTTAAATGAAATTGTACACTGGAATTTTTCCGCAACAAAGGAACGTAAGTTACTGTTTCCTCCAACTGAGCTCAACCTGGATCAATGAAATTATTCTGTGCCCAAAAGTTACATCTCCAGAAAACCATAAACTGCGTGCTTGCCACAGACTGCCTTAAGGTAAGATATCTGTAAATGTGCAATTTGGCATTATAAAATGGCTTTGCCTGAATTTAGATCTGGGCAATTTTTCCAATTCTTAAATGACGAATAATAGGCAAGGGATACTTTTACTAAAGGATACAGAAGACCGTGTGTTTTGCTCCCGTTCCTTCTTTTTCTATTTTTAGGAAATATATGTCTATATTTTTCACCTCCCATCCTTTAAAATTCATCTTGAGTAACATGTTAAAAGACACTAAACTAGGCAGCTATTACCTTTCACTGCCCACCCCAAATATTGCAAAGTAATATAAATCTAATCTTTATCAACACCATAAATTCCTTCCCCCTCCCTCCATGGAACAACAAAGTCGCATTTTGAGCCTATCAGTATTTTAGCCCAAACTAAATCTCTGGTTGCACTTGGTATGTGCACGGTTTAGCCATATATGGTCCACATGTGTGGGCGCTGAATCTAGACTAAATCCACATGCCCATTGTAAATGGGCGCAATCTTAAAGACTGACTGTTGAGTTGAAAAGTTGGAGGCCTGGGGCATGCTGGGACTTCAGCTGATATGTTTTGAGGTCAAGCACCAGGTACTGAGCTGTTCTTGTTACGCTCGAATAGTACTGCGTGTTGCTCTCAAGGAATAGACCACGGAAGGTGGCTTGCACAAGCCTCGGGCATGGGCGCACCACTACATCCACAGAGCAACCCACGAGCTCTTCAGCATAGGTAACCTTCTGGAGCAGAAATCCGGGAGCTGCCACTCTGTGGTCACCTGATCCCAGCTAACAATGCAGACCTCAGAGGTGTGTCATGCTCAGCCACTCCAAACTTTCTTTTGTTTTGTTGGTCAACGAAAAAAAAAAAAGACGAAAAGAAAAGTTCCACCACATTTCCAGGACGCAAAGGCACAACTCGCAGCTCCCAAGAGCCTAACCCGTGGATTGAAACGGTAAACATCACAAGTTAGGGTCTCAGGGATTGAGAGGCGTGCACGAAACGGTGCAGGCTCCAGGCAAAACAAAGCGAAAACTCGCATGACAGGCAGTTTCGGTGGAGGGTCATGTCTCAAAGGCCACAAACAGGTGGCAAGGTGGTCCCCCTGCACTCCCAGCTCCTCTGGTTCACAAGATTCCCTTCCGTCGGCCAACACAGATGCCGGCACACGTCCCCAAAGCCCGCAGACACATATACATACCTGAACATACCATCGCAGGGAATCAAAGAAAACTCCTGGGACACCGGGGGCTGGGGGCGGAGGAGGCGCAAAATAGTTTCCCCAAATGGGAAATAATCTAGGAATGCCAAATGGTTCGAAAAACCCAGGGCAATAAGGGTTAAATGTCTCTTCCAAGCTCTACTTTATATCTGGCATAAACGCCTGTAAAGGAAATATTTCGGAGGCATCTCTGGGCCTCCACAAGCATGCCGCATGCAACATCACAGAAACGATGGGGTGTTTTTTTTGGGGGGGGGGGGGGGTTGTTTTGGTCGGTTGCTTGCTTCTTCTTTTTTTTTTTTCTTTCTCTTTTTTTAGGAGGAGAGCCCAAGAAGGAGCATCTGAAGCTTTTTCCGCAAGCAGAAATCCGAATGGCGCTTTGAACTCACCCGTGGAGCCCGGCTGCAGCCTCCGTGTCGCGGGCTTCGGAGCCAGGGGGCGCAGTGGGAGCTGGCAGTGCAGTGAGCTCGGCTGGGCGAGGTGTTTCAATAGCGGACGGAGGGCGCGGGGGCGGGGAGGGGAGGCGGGGGCAGGAAGCCGAACGCCACAGCGAGACACTGTAACTGCAGTGGGTGCGCGCACGACAGAGTGAGAGAGAGAAAAGGCACGTCGGTGGGAGTGGAGGCAAGGAGGAGGGCTGGCCCAGCGTTGCAATGATTCCGATAAAAGAAGATGATTATCATTATTATTATTATTTTTAATTTAAAATAACGCGGAGCCCCTCTCCAGGCTGCGTGGGGCGGGGGGGGGGGGGCTCTCGAAGTCCTCCTTCCTGCAGCGCGCACGCCCTGGGCACCGGAGGCCTCCCCCGGCGGCGTCAGCAGCTTGGCAGAAGCCAAGGCCACCTCCCCGGGCGCCGGCAGCGCGCTGTCACCCGGGAGAGCAGCGGCCAGGGGCGGCTGCACGCCCGGGAGGCGCAGCCGAGATCCCCGGAGCCCGGGCCGGTCTCCCCGCATCCTTCCTTCCCCTCCATCTTCTCGGGCACTCTACCTGGTCCCCTTGGAGCTGCCGGGGGCACGGGGCGCAGATGGCTCCCTGGGCCGCCCCCGCAAAATAATAAATAAAATAAAATAAAACAAACCATGAAACGAAAGGGAGGGTTGGTGGGTGGGAGGATGACTCGGAAATTTTTCCTGCCCCCACCCACCCACCCAGTTTCTCCCTTGCTTCTCTCTCTCTCTCTCTCTCTCTCTCTCTCTCTCTCTCTCTCTCTGTCTCTCTCTCTGCTCTGTCCCTGTCCCTGTCTCTGTCTCTGTCTCTCTGTCTCTGTCTCTGTCTCTGTCTCTGTCTCTGTCTCTGTCTCTCTCTCTCTCTCTCTCTCTCTCTCTCTCTCTCTCTCTCTCTCTCTCTCTCTCTCTCTCTCTCTCTCTCTCTCTGTCTCCATGGCTGACTGGTGAAAGGCAATGACCAAGCAGCCCGGCAAGGAGGATGCAGGAGCTGGATGGGGGGTCCTGGGCTCCCAGGGAAAAGGCGGAAGATTTTTTGTCTCTATTTTCATGGCAACTAAAAACCGTTAAAGCTCAGGCTCCCCTACCCCCAACCCCACCCCGTAAACAGAGAAATCACGTCCCCTCTCCGGTACAGGTCTGCTATCTCAGCCCCATCTTCAAGAGAACTTTTTTTTCTCACCTCTGTAGCTGCTCAGGCACATCCTCCATGGCTCAGGCTCTCGCCTTCCTCTCTCCCTTCTCCTTGTGCTCTCAGACAACCTAGTCCGTCATCCTCATACCTAGCGGAGCACTCCTCTCTTTCTCTCAACCTCTTCCCTTTTCTATTAAAAACATAACAATAATAATGGCCTTTGCCACATAGCAGTATGGAGTGGCTGCCTTTGAGAAAGCACATTTAATCTTTAGTGGCTCCCCAGGCTTCAGTGAAGAAGGAGAAGGCAAGAAGGGGGGTGGTGGGGGGGAAAGGAAGCGAGGAAAAAAAGATTGTAAGGGAGGCTGCTGACGGACAAGCGAGCATCAGGCACAAATCAGCGACAAGTTGCATTTTCCTAGACCACACTGCCCCCTTTCTTCCCGGCGCTCTCCCGGCTCCTGGAAAACCCAAGTGTCTGGTTACGGGGAGGCAAGGGGGCTCCTCTGCCAAGCGCCCTGCAGATCCCTCCCAGGCCTGCTGAAATCGCTGGCAGGGGAAGCAAATCAATAGTCTCCCCCTCGAAGCACCTTTCCTCCTCTCTGCAGCTTCCCCCTCTTCTGACAAACCCCTGCACCATCTCCTGACGGCCCCCGCCCTGCCAGGCGTCTGCATACAAAGCTCCCAGCTCTGTGATTTCTCACTTTCCTCCATAGTGGGGAGAGACCAGCTCCTCTCCTGCAGCTCTGCAGCTCTCACCCGCGCCGCCGCCTTCCTATGTCTGAGTCCTATATTTCAGCACCACCGGATGCACGGAGGCTTCTCCCGAACTGCTAATGAGACCAAAATACACCAGTGGGTCGGGCGCGGGAGGCCAGACATTGTATTATACAAATATTCCACCACTACCCACTCCCCACCCAACCCCACCCCCCAAAAAATTCCTTAGCCAGCGAGACATCCAGAGATCAGGTATCACATTCTCAAAATGGGAAAGCAAAGAGGAGGAGGAGGAGGAGGAGGAGGAGGAGGAGGAGTGGAGGAGCAAGACTCCTCCTTGGGGGTCCCACCGAATCACCCCACATCCCTGGGCATTCCCAGCCTTATGCTGAGTGCAGGTGAGGCATTTCCTGGCCTGGGAAATGCCCCAACACTCCCTTGAAATCCAGCCTCCAAGGGATAAAAGAGCAGTGAAGCAAATCTCCAAGGAAGATGCCCCCTGCTCTTTCCAAACTCCTTTCCTGGCTGCCGAGGACCAGGTTCTGCAGGTTGATGGTATTTGCCCCATGTGCTCATTTACCACTGGCGAGGCTGGGGGTGGGAGGTGTTGGAAAATGAACCCATCCATCATCGGGGCTCACCCGTTCCCCACTGCAGCCACTATAGACATTTTTTCTTCCCCCCCCTGAAGCCTTTCTCCTTGCACACCCACCAGACACATAGGCGCTTCACCGATCAGCCTACAGTATCTTGACAATACCAAGACCAAAAAGGAAAAATAAAATAAAATAAAATAAAATAAAATAAAATAAAATAAAATAAAATAAAATAAAAGGGGCATGAGAAGAAATGCAAGGCACCCTGAGCTGACTTGCAGGAGGCTGGCAGAGCAATCTGTCTGGCATGATGCTTTTATGTGAGCTCTGAACCACAGTCAGCCTAGGAAGTGGGGACCTGTGAAAAGGAGGGTGTCTACCTGTGCCCACACACAGTGGGTCTACTGTGCTATGTATGAGTCCGCAATTCCTACCGGAGTCCTACAGACAACAGGCGTGCAAGAGGGTGTGTGTGTGTGGGGGAGGCAGGGAGGAAGGAGGGAGGGAACCAAAGATGCTGGTTTTAAAAGGTAGCTGCTTTGTGCTCAGCTCAGACATTGCTTTGTTTCTGGCTGTGAGACTTGCAGACCCACGGGTAGGGGGAAGGAAAAGGAGAAGCCCAGACCAGGAGATGGATAGAGGCAAGGAAGCGAGCAGGAACAAGAATAACACAAAGAGAGCCCGGCCAGCCTCATGGTGGATTTCTTTGAACACCTCGGCTTCTCTTTTTGTCATGATGGGGAAGGAGAAAGAGATGTTTGGCACGGGTTGGCAATTTGGGGGCTACATAGGGTGTTTGCACTAAACTGACGGAGAAAAAGGAAACATGCTCGAATAATCATGAACGGTGGAGCTGGCAAAAAAAATAAAACACCAACAACTTTGACTCACTGGGTACCTCCCTACAGTGCCTGAATGAATCACTGACACCAGCGTCACTGGAGTCCTCGTGTATGAAGACCAGACCGTGGGCACCCTGTCATTGAGCTCATCTCTTCCAAAGGAAACAGAAGCAGAGTGCAGTTTCCCCAGGCCTCTGGCAACAATAGTCTCAAGGGGTTTGGCCGGGGGGCCGCTCTCCTCGGCCCAGTCTGAGTTCATGCTGCCCACCAAGACAGACAAATACGTGACTTATGAAAGTTTGGCTCTGAACACATCATTTTCTCCATACAACTCAGCCATGCCTTTGGAGGATACTTATTTCGAGCAGTTAACACCTGACCCCAATTTCTGTGGGTAATTAGTGAGCTAGATAACCACACAAAGTGGGTAATTATTTGGTACCCAAGGGTACGCTAGAAGTGGGTAGTGGTTTTGTTAACAAAAGCATATCTCTAATTATTGTATCTATGATGGGTGTTTTTAGGAATACCAGTTACTCTATCAAATGAAGCATGATAAATAAGGGACCCTTTCGCTGTTCTCTGCATATACGTGTGTATTCTCTCATGGTTAATAATATTTACTTACCTCTTGCATGGAGTGCTTTGAAGATTAATTAGTTCACATCTGTAAGCCTCTCAGCAATGAAATGTGCCAGAGGGCTTCTAAATACAGGGTGGCTGCTAGGAGCTACCTTGGCTAGTCCTTGTACAATGGGAGAAGCTGTCTGCTCTACGTCTTCGCTAGAAAATATACCAAGATGACAAATGGGAATGATTTGGATTATGGGGGTGTGGCTCCTACCTGACAGAGTCTGACACAGGCCAGCAGAGGCAGGAAAGGTTGCTCGGGATGGGTGTGCAGAGCTGGGCTGGGGAGATGGAGGGAGGCGGGGGCTGAAGAAGGAGCCAGGCAGCCCCTTCTGCAGGGGAGGCAGCTCCTTCTTCAGGAGAGGCATTTCATCAGCCCCAACACACCCTCCGTCCAATCTCTGTCTGTCCTTCCCTTTCAGGAGCATCACACATGCCAAAAAAAAACCCCAAAAACCAACCAAACAAATGAACCCAGAGACACCCATGCAGATCTGGGAGAAACTCATCACAATCCTAATCGATCACTGAGTTCTGCAGTATTGTTCCAGGCAAGCACAATCACGATGAACTATTTTAACCAATGTAGAGAGATGTTTAAAATGCAACTGCAGTGTGGAGAACAGACCCACACAGATGAACTTCACCATGAAGACACTTTCCCCTGCTACTGCTTTTATGAGCCACTCCCAATATGCAAAAGGAATAATCTTTATTTTTGCTTCAAGAAGAAAAGGAAGAGGGGGAAGAAAAAAAGAAAGAAAAGAAGGAAGAAAGGAAAGAAAGAACGAAAGAAAGAAAGAAAAGAAAGAAAGAAAGAAAGAAAAGAAAGAAAGAAAGAAAGAAAGAAAGAAAGAAAGAAAGAAAGAAAGAAAGAAAGAAAGAAAGAAAGAAAGAAAGAAAGAAAGAAAGAAACCACCCACTGGATTCTGGAGTCCCTATACCTGGCAACTCAACTTCCAATAAATAAATAAATAAATAAATAAATAAATAAATAAATAAATGAATAACTACAAAAACTTACTGTTGCCTTCTCTGTAAATGTCCGTACTCTTGAGCCGAATGCCAAGGCCTGACTGAGGCAAGAAGACAGGGCCTCTGAGATCCTAATCTTCAAGTGGGCTCACCACATTTTTGCTTTCAAAGCAACGTTGTCCTGGGGATTGACCCGAGGCGTCTGGGAGATGGGAGGTATGCGGGCAGGGTGAAGGAACCACACAGCTACTGTTTCAGCCCAGTTGCAGGGACTGGGGGCTGGCAGAAGGAGGGAGCCCCTGAAGCAGTCAACAGGTACCACCCTGGTTTCCAGTGGGACCCAGCCTCCAGCACATACATGCAGACATGCACATACATGTGACCATGCTGGGGGGGGAGGCACTTGGATGATGGGCACATTTTAGGAGTTTGGGGTAGTAGGAGAATTTCTTGTGAGACCACCCAAGCCAGCCTTCGAACCTGAAACCCAGAATTTGTCACCCCACCATAACACACCACACACACAAACACAAAACACACACACACATACACACACACTCCCTGAGCCCAGGACTACAAAGGCTGACGTGCATTCTCCAGCCTGCCCAGCTTCTTTCAAAGCCACAGACTCTACCAGACTGGCCCCACCTCCTGCTGCATCCACCTGCCCGCCTGCTCACTCAGCGCCCTACAATCCTCCCACCTGGCATCTCCCCCGGCCCCCTCCCCTGAGGTTCCCAGCACCACGTCAGAGCTCCTGCGCCTTCACAACTTCCACCAGTGCTGCGAATCCCCAGGGCACTCACTGGTGCACATTTTCACGTCCAGAAACATCCGTCTCCATCCCCTGAGCCTCTCCCTTGCCCTTCTCTGACATGGCTTTGCCACATCAGAGTACAGTTCTCGCTCAGGTGACAAACTGCAAACCCCAGGGTGGCTCACAGCGTCTCCTGAGCCCACCTGGGTATACCTTACAATGCACCCCATATCAGGCCAGAGTCAGCTGAGAGCTGGAACCATTTGGACAGGGAGTGGGCAGGGAGAGACAGAGACAGAGACAGAGAGTATGTGTTGGTCTTACACACATGCATATTGACTGTATTAAGCCTCAAAATGCCAGAATACTTTGGAGTGCTCCGATTATTTAAAAGGGGCATTTTCTGGGCCAAGAGATGGTGATTATGATGCTGGCCTTGCCCTGGCCCTGTAGAGGTCTTCCCTGCGGCTTGATTCCCAGCACTGCATCTGGTCTTCCAAGCATGATCCTTGAGCACAGAACCAGGAATAAGCCCTGAGAACTGCCAGGTGTGGCTCAAAAGTAAAAAAAAATTAAACTAAATTAAGGAGGGAGTTTTCCCCACATTATGAATTTGCGGCTGATAGGGCCCCATGCTTGCTGCTCTGTGTTGGATCTGGTTGTCTTCTGACTGGACTGGAAGAGACAGACAAGCTCACTCCTGAATCACCATCCCCCTCCACCCTGGTCTGGGCTTAGACGCTGAGCTGTGCCCGCATTTGCACCCTGACTTGGAGCCTGTAGTTTCCATCCATCCCTCAAAATGTGCGTGTTCTCAACCTTGCTACTTAGGTGTCTATTACATTCACAATTTCTGTTCTCTGCGACATCAACTTAACTAGATGTCTTTGAGTTTCTTCTATGTGACAGACAGTACAGTCATTTAGCCTCCAAGCTGACTTGAATGTTACCAACAGGTTGAGAGATACAGAAGGCAAGATTTGCAATAGTTACACTTGCCCTGTTCCTGGGTTCCTCTGGGGTAAAAAGTGGGTTCCACTAAAATCTGTATTGCAAACCATTATGCCCAAAAAGGAAACACAGAGAGAGAGAGAGAGAGAGAGAGAGAGAGAGAGAGAGAGAGAGAGAGAGAGAGAGAAGAAGTGCCTGCCATAGAGGCAGACTGGTGTCTTGGGGGAGAGAAGGAAACTGGGGACATTGGTGGTGGGAAATAAGCACTGGAGAAGGGACAGATATTGGAACATTAATGATGAATGAGTTTTACCGGGAAAAAAACCCCCCCCCGGGAGGGAGGGGGGTGGGTTTTTTTTTTGTTTTGCCCACCTCCGGGCCGGGCCCCCAAAACCGCTATGACTGAATTCCAATCACATTAAACTTTGTAACTGTGTATTTCACTGTTGTTTAATTAAAAAATATTTTTTAAAAAAACCCCACTATAACTCTGTGGCGGTTACATGGGATGATTAGACTCCCTGAATTCTTAGCAGTGTATCTGAGACCTTCTGCCATGGTCCCTTCCAACTCATCTACTTTCTCCTTCCGTAGGTTTCCATAGCACCCTATACAGAGTCTATTGTTACATTCTGCTTACTTAGCCTCATTTCAACCAACAAAATGGACTGCAACGGATTCCACAGTGTGTGCCTGGTCCTGTGCCGGGCTTTGTTACTTCTCTAGCTATAAGACAGAAATGACCTGTGATGCTATTTCTGTCTCAACCCTACAGGGAGTGAAGACAGGGGCTGTGATAGTCAGCCTTACCTCCCTGTGGCATAGCACAATATAACCAATAGAAGGTCTACCAGATAGTTTTTAAGCAAACTTGAGTGGTAATGTGATTTTGATTGAAACTCAAGAGAGTAGAGTTTATGACCAAATAACCATTGGAAGAACAGTTACTAAAATGCCACATCAAAGTAGCACTGACCAAATGGTGAACTGCAGCCTTATTTTCAATACTCTAGTTGAGGTCCCACTTAAAGCCAGTGTTTATTTGTGTTTCTTAAAAATAAAATAAAAAAAACAAATTGGTCTGTTTAATTTGTTCTAAAAGTTCCACGTGGCCGCCCACCTACAAGATGGTCAGACTTCCTTATCAAGACCCTGAAGGAACGGTTTGAGGCTCTTCATATTCCTGAATCAACCAGATGCCATTGGGCTATATTGGCACGTGATAGGGTCCAATGGAAATGTTACTGGGGCCCGCTCGAGCAAATCGATGAATAACGGGATTCAAGTGATCAAGTGAAAAGTTCCAAAGTTGAGCTGTTTCTGTCTAAAGCCAGACTCACTCTGTCTGAAATCTGTGGATTAGTAGGTAATGTCAAGTGACAAAGTGTCCAGGCTGATGCAGCCGAAGTACTATTCTGGGCCATGCACCAGGAGGGAGATCTCTTTCCCTTTAGTGCCTGAGGGTCAGTCCAGATCTAAGATCAACGACCCAGCCCAGATGCTCTCATTGCAGGAAAAACAAAAAGTTGGAGGAGCTAGTAATGGTTCCTGGCTAGAGGAACTCAAAGTGAAAGGGGTTTCATAACAATATGCTAAAAAATAGGTGAGATGAAGCAAGGATGGGGTCAGGGTGGAAAGGAAACTGGGGACATTGGTGCTGGGAAATGTGCACTGTGGAGGGATGGGTGCTGGAACACTGTATGACTGAAACCCAATCATGACCAGTTTTGTAATGTTCTATCTCATGGTGATTCATTAAACAGTAAATAGGAGCGATGCTTTCCTTACTTTCCAAAGGAGAAGATGCATTAGGATGTGGAAAGGGGAAAGGGAGTCCTGGCCAACTAGCTCCTGTGATTGTGTGTGACTCTGGTCTCTGAACAGGGAGGTCAAGGGGAACGCTAGGGCGCATTCTGCCTGGTGGTAACAGTCAATGCATATTCACTAAATTCCACTATAAAGAGAGGACATCTTTGTGAGGCTGGGCTGTTATCAATAGGATCAACCCAGAAAATAGGTTCCAAGAACGTGTCTTCAAGCAACTATATTCCTTAAGGAAAAAAACAGAGGTTCAGTAGGCATGTTCCAACCCTGCTCTGAACATACTTTAGGGTGTGAATGATCCAAATTTTCTCAGCAAAATGCCTTTATCAACAGACAGAAAGTAAAACGTCCTTGCTACCCTTCACAGGAAGATTAGGAAGTGTTTTCCTATTGCTCTAGGTTTGGGATAGGCAACTCTCTACCAGTCAACTCCCCAGAGGAGCATGGTTTGGTCTAGGTACAGCTCATGCATCAACCAAAGCCATCTAGAAGATTTTCTTATTTTTTTGTATTTTTTTTTTTTTTTTTTGCTTTTTGGGTCACACCCGGCGATGCTCAGGGCTTACTCCTGGCTCTGCACTCAGGAACCACTCCTGGCGGTGCTCGGGGGACCATATGGGATGCCGAGGATCGAACCCAGGCCGGCATGGGCCGGCGCGTGCAAGGCAAATGCCCTACCCGCTGGGCTATCACTCCGGCCCCCATCTAGAAGATTTTCTACCTTGAACACATCCCATCAGCAATGGTCAGGTCAGGCAAAGTAACAGCAGATTAAGATATTTGAATTTTGGCCTAATAAAATAATTTTTCATTAAGAAATGCAAGTCAAAATCACCTCATGCCTGTTAGAAGAACCATCATTCAAAAAGAACAGAAGAAAGAAAAGAGAAAGAAAGAAAAGAAAGAAAGAAAGAAAGAAAGAAAGAAAGAAAGAAAGAAAGAAAGAAAGAAAGAAAGAAAGAAAGAAAGAAAGAAAGAAAGAAAGAAAGAAAGAAAGAAAGAAAGAAAGAAAGAAAGAAAGAAAGAAAGAAAGAAAGAAAGAAAGAAAGAAAGAAAGAAAGAAAGAAAGAAAGAAAGAAGAACAAGTGTTGGTGAGACTGTGGGGAAAAGGGGTTCCAGGTTCACAGTTGGTGAGAATGAAAATCGAGACAGTTATTAAAAAAAGAGCATGATGGGGGCCGGAGCGATAGTCTAGCGGGTAGGGTGTTTGCCTTGCATGTGGCCGGCCTATGCCGGCCTGGGTTCGATCCCGGCATCCCATATGGTCCCCTGAGCACCGCCGGGGAGTAATTCCTGAGTGCGGAGCCAGGAGAAACCCCTGAGCATCGCGGGTGTGACCCAAAAAAAGAAAAAAAAAGAGCATGATGATTTCTCAAAAGGTGGAGACTGCCACGTAATCCGGCCATTTTTTAATAGTTTTTAGTTTGGGGCCACACCGGAGATGCTCAGGGCTTCCTCCTGGCTCTGCACTCAGGAATTACCTCCAGCATGCTTCGGGGTCCATGCGGGTGTTGGAGATCAAACCTGGGTTGGCCACAAGCAAAGGCAAATTCCCTCCCCACTGTTTGCTCTGACCCCTGATCTGGCAATTTTACTTTGAGGTATTTATCCGAAGGAAACAGAAAACATGACATGGGAGGGTATATGCAGCCTGACTCACTGTTTACTATAATCGAGGGATGGGAGTAACCTGAAGCAGCTGACACAGATGGACAGAGATGTGGTATACACTCAGGGGATGGTGCTCCGCCACCACAAACTCTGAAATCTTACCATTTGCTTACAACATCATGGACACCGAGGATATAGAGCCAGTGAAATGGAGTCAGAGAAAGGCCGAAACTTAGCATTTTTGTCACAGATGGAATCTAAGCAGACACAAGTTTCCAAGGTTGGCAGTTGCCAGAGTCAGGAGAGAGGTGGGGTGGGAGGTAGAAAACAGGTGATTACACAATAAAGAAGACATGGGTGTGTAAGCTATGGAGTTATGAACACAGCTAATGATATTCTACAGCATATTTGAAACTTGTTGAGAGTAGAGTTTAAAAGTCTCAACACAAAAAGACTCCAAAATACATGAGTGTGACTAGTAATTGGACATGCTGTGGTGATCATTTCATACAGATATCAAATCAGGTTTGATACCTGAAATTAATGCAATGTTGTGAAATGATAATACCTTCAAAATGAGCTAATAATTGTTTACAAGGTTGTTTTCTTCAGTCCTTTAAGATATTAGCAGAAACCAGTGGTGAGCTATGTATATATCGCTTGTGGTCATATATATGCTTCAGGAAATATTTTATATGGATTTATAAAATAAATCTGTTTCCTCCTTCTGACTCATTAGATGAATTCACGAGGAAGATCAGGTGCTTTCATGATGAAAACATGTTTTCTGTAAAGCTCTCTAGAAGACCAGTGAGGATCAACTGCTTTTGTGACTGACTACCATTTGTAGGAAGTACATTTCAATGGCCACTGGGATCTAGGAAGGTAGAAGATAAAAGATTTCACTGCTGTATATTAATTGGGTGGGGTGAGAAAGAGAGAGAGAGAGAGAGAGAGAAGAGAGAGAAGATAGTTCAAACAGGTGAGATCCCTATTACCTATATGCTAAGAGAACTGAGCCTGACATGATAAAATCATTATTTTTGGCTGAAGTGTGTCATCCAAGAGCCAAGTTCTATTTCAGTCTAGGTTTCTTGCCATTCAGTCATTAGGTTTAGGCTGGCAAGCAAAGAGGCATATTTCTTTCCTCCCCCAACCTCCCTGCCAGGACCTTTGAAGACAGAGATTGCTAGGCCAAGAATCTAGACACGACAGCAACCAAGGATACAAGCCAGGGACTCATTCTGGAGCTAGTTAAGTGCTTCTGAAACTGCTGCAAAGCCAGGCAACTATGAGGGAGAGGGGAGTGTGTGTGCATGTGTGTGTGCATGCATGTGTGTGGGCACGTGTGCGTGTATGTGAATGTGTAAAGATCTAGAATGTTCCATTTCAAATATAGTCTTTTGATGCCAAGGTTACAAAAGACTTTGCTTACTAAATTAAAGGTCTTTAAAACCTCCATCATAGGACAGTGGTGATAGTGCAGCAGGTGGGGCATTTCAAGGCTGGCTCGGGTTTGACCCTCCAGCACCATTTAAGGTCCCCTGAGCCCTGCCAGGAGAGGTCACAGAGCCAGGAATGACCTCTGAGGTCACAGAGCTCAGCTTCACCTGGCTGAGTACAAGCCCAAAAAAGCCCTCCCAGTTTTGTTTTTTAAACAGGGTAACGGTTCCAATTTGGGGGTTTCGGGGCATCTCGCCTTCTTCTCACTAATGGTCATAAAACCAACACATGAACCTTTTTTTTAATTTTTTTTATTTTATTTATTTTTTTTTTGCTTTTTGGGTCACACCCGGCGATGCTCAGGGGTTACTCCTGGCGGTGCTCGGGGGACCATATGGGATGCCAGGGATTGAACCCGGGCTGGCAGAGGCCGGCCGCGTGCAAGGCAAACGCCCTACCACTGGGCTATCGCTCTGGCCCCCCCATGAACCTTTTTTGCTTTTATACTTCTCAGAATTTTTCTGACTTTACACATTTTTCTTTAGCCACATATGTTCTACAAGTTTAGGATAAGGAAGGGGGAAGCAAATATTCTTGTATCATTATTTCTCTTTCATAGTTGGGAACCGAGGCAATTAGTGGCTCAGTACTTCTCCCAAGAAGGTCGTCAGAGCACCAAGAATAGAATCATAGTCTCTCAACCCAGTTGTGGGAGCTAAACTGCATGAAACTGTCTTGATTTCATTCAGGGTGAGTATGTGGAAATCCAAGGCAGAGCTGATAATAATAACCACACAGTAGATCTTGCCCCCCCCATTATTAACTAATGACAGCATAGTAAGGAAGCAGAGCTTCACAAAGATATGATTAAGTTTCCCTGCACATTTGTGACACAGACAATTCTGTACCTCACTGAAATGCGGAATCAGCACAGTTCAAAGAACCCGGCAACTGAGCTGAGCTGTTTTTGGGGTGGGGGGTGCGGGACAGCGATAGAACTTTCTGCTGAGGTGACATCAGTGAGCAGGAATGAAGTGTGCTCTGGGGAACACAGAGGCAATGTGGCAAAAGTGGGTGCTGCTCCCACCGAAATGTACCCCCAATTTCCGAAGATTCTGTTATGCCAGACCTCTGCAGCACACCGGGAAGATGTGAGAGTTTAGGTAGGTTTGTTGCTAGTGGTGCTGGGAGGGCGGGCTGGGGAAGGGGGATTCCAGGGAGCCACTTCCAAATGATGCTTGACCAACCAAGTCTACGCTACCATGAGGTGCTTAGGGGCCCATAGGGGCTGCACTTGAAGTCGAAGGGAAGGCCATTTAGTGCCGAGGCTGAAGCAGAGGGGCTCACAGAGGCAAGGCATGTACTCTACAGGTTCCAGAGATTTCTCTAGAAAGACGCCATTACAGAACAGTGGCTTCTCTGCCCTGTAAGGGAGGCAACAGGAGCGTCAAGCTTGGAGAATCAACTCTCCTTGAAATGACTTGTTTCGCCTCCCCTGGTTCCTAGAACCACCAGGACCACAAACAAACCTTCCACATAATATGAGTTTGATTGTAACTAAAGACCTTGAGGAACTGGGATTGGTGGTGTTGGCAGTAAGGTGTCACTCAGTGGTCAGGGTTATGGGTTCTGCATGTGGGTAACCGAGTTCAAACTCTGACACCAATGGCTCCCTGGACAGCACCAGTATAGCTCTACTGGCCTCTGACAATGCCTGAGCTGAGTGGTGAACTGCTAGCCCAACCTAGCCCCAGAGCTCCAAGAAAGACTGAGATAATGCTCTCTGTCCCTGCCCGCCCGGGGACAAGGCAGGCGTGCAGTTGACTCTTGGGACAAGCTGAGTATAAAGTGAATCAAGGCAATGTGCAGATGAAAGGGGAAGTGCAAACACAGCCACATTCAAAACAGGCATGGAATGGGGTTGGGGGCGTCCAATTAGATCCAGATTGAGTTTGTTTTCTGGGCCAGGAAGAGGCAAAGACGAGGCTTTGGCAACCGCGACTCCACCATTCTCCAAAAAGATTCTACAGTCCTGCTGGTCACAGTACACAGGGAGTTGGAATCTGGGGCAGGGGAAATCCAGAGGCTTACATAGCTTTGTCTGGTATGCGGACTTGCACTTCAGGATCTGTTTCTGATTAGGGTGGTCCCAAGACACATGAAGTGAAGAATATAAAACAGCGAAGTTAGAAACATGGATCCTCTGCTGGGCTTTGTCGCCGTAAGCGTGGTCGAGACTTTGCGCCTCTCGGATCATCAGCTTCCCCACCTCTAAAATGAGAGCACTGTGCTAGGTGACCTCCCAAGTTCCCTCCAGGGAAATTCTGGAATAGGCGTCTCTGTCTGAGAACGGCATTCTCTTACGAGAATATTGTTAACGGGTCTGGTAAAGATGGAATTTGAATGTAGGAAAATGACAGTTTGCTGGTGTTCGGAACAGTTTTGAGTCTAAATACAAAATAAGAAAACTGTCGAGTCTGAGTGTGGTGAGATCAATCGTTGCAGAGCGGATCACAGACGAAGACCCCCACTAAGCTGCTTTCCCAAGCTCCCCTTCCTTAAGCAGCACAAAGACGTTCTGATGAGATTCTAGGGCAGTAAGAAATTCTCCCCGTTGGGAAAGGGAAAGAATTATCCAGGCTGTTTCATATCAAGTGAAAGTCCAGAAAGGACCAGTGACTCACTCCGGATCATGCCGTGAGGACTGAGGCAGTCTGCCTCCCGCTGAAATCAGCTTCCAGTGAACCTGACCCTGAGGTCCCAGCCTGAAAGAACTGGATGGTCTCCTGGCCGATTCCACACTCACAAGCCCTGCTGAGATCAGGCCTGAGAGACACGTCTGCAACCTGGACAGGCACGGAGGAGATTCTGCAGAATCTCTATGGCCAAAGGTGCTGCCACTTGCCTCGGGTCAGGGAACCTGGTTTCCATCCCTTTCCGAGTCAATTTCCTTTCTTTGCACTCACAGACTCATTAGAGAAATTCCTAAAATAGAAAATGATACTCTAAGTTGAAAAATTACTCTTCTCTGCTTTTATATGCATGGATATACATATTTTATTTTGTATTAAAATAGATATAAAAGTGGGCACAGGCTATGCACATGTATCACTCATAAAATGATATCCATGCATATACAAATGCATACACACATTTTATATGCATGTATATACAGACACATTTGTGCATATATATTCACATATATTTACATACACATGTGTGTGTGTGTGTGTGTGTGTGTGTGTGTGTGGTTCAGCTTAGCTGGGAAATCTATTTCAAAATCCACTCCCTGCTCTCTCCTCAGACTTGATATATCGCCAGGCAAGCCATTCTCGATGAACACAGCTCCCCCTGGGAGAAGTCACAGAATAACTTTATTGATTTTCCTTTACCCTTCTCCGTATTTCTCTGCTGAAATGTTGTCTTAACTCAAAAATGTAAAAGCAGCAGCAAAGCAAAGATTAACGAAGAGATTTACTTCTTTACCCAGGCTGGTTCCCCGTTTTCTGAAAACCTTTCTTGAAGAGCAGAAGCGCAATGGCAGGGTGTGTAGTACCCAAAGGGTGAGGGGGACATTTCCCAGGTTTCCATGCGCCGCTTTATTTCCAATAAAGCTCTTGTCTGAGCCGTTGCAGGGCTCGCCCGGCACGTGCATCTCATCCTTTCACACCCAGACCTCACTGGCCACCTTTAAACCCACCCGCTTCCAGGTAAACAGCTTCTCCAGAAGCCAGAACCAAGTGGGCGGAATCCAGGGCCTGTGTCTTGCTCCTATTTCCAAAGATTCCGGGAAGATTGCAGCTTTAAAATGCAGAAAATGCTGTGCTGGAAACGGTTTCAGGATCCCTGATGCAACTCAGAAGTTTCTCTGCTGTAAATTTAGAAACATCAGGAGGAGGCTCTCTGGGCAGTCTTTGTCCCGTCACTGCGGAAGTAAATGCCCGGCCCTGCTCGTTCTCCTTCAGCTTCTGAGCTACCCTGTGCCCTGGACTCCGCTTGGGAGGCAGGGCTGGGGCAGAAGGAATGGCAGGGAAGCCGGAAGAGGACACTGTGGTGGTGTGAAGCCAGCTCCAGAAACACCTTTTCTCTCTTCTCCCTCCAACCCCCACTCCCGCCTTAACTCAGTAACTGAGTCCCAAGGAGACTGGGAGAATTTCCGTTTGTTTTCGCATCCACAGCATTTCTTGTACAAAGGAAAGAAAGGATTGACTTAGACACAATCACAATTTGATTCTTCACTTTAGGCAAATAAAGCTGCCGAGTGAAATCAAACTGATTGTGTGATTTAAAATTGAAAGCGTACGTGAATGAACCGCCCTCAGAAATAAGCTTCGGAAGGGACTGAAAGAAAGCGAAAGTCTTGCAACTAAACAAGGGTAGAACAATGCCCGGCCCCTAGTGAACAATTTAGTGGTGTGATTATTAACACATGACAAATATGCGCTTCCGCAGTATAAACGAAACACCCCGAACCACGAGGGGCAACATGGGCTTTGCCGCCCAGAGGCTTAATCACAGGATTTATTTTGTCTGGGCTCCCCTCCCCCATGAATGTGCAAACTCAGTGCTATTTCAATGCCATCTTACTTTCCCCCACTAGCTGGTTTATCTTCCTTTCTCACGGTCTCATTTCTGCGCAATTGGAAGCAAACAGTGACTCTGGATGCAATATGGTGGAGGTGGGTGTGAAAGTTTTCCAAGAATTGAGTTGTCTTTGATGAAATCAACTTCATTTTAGTGTGGGCACCTACAGGTGGGAGACTAGGTCCTAATATCTTGCTCCATCTGTCCCAATTCATTCTTTTCCCAGATGTCAGCAGGTAAATCGTGTGGCAACATCATGTACATTCCCGGGTGAGACAAGAGAGTCCACGTAGGGGCGGTCCCCAAAGCAACGCTCCTGCTGCGGGGAGAGAGACTGTGCCTTGTAAGAGGAAACGGTTTCTTTAGGCAACCTAGGTTCTTTGTTGAAATTGGCCACAATGCCCCAGTTGTCGGCAAGAATTTGTTTGGCTTCTGGATAAAGGGAACTGCCAGGAGCTGATACAGTCCAGGCCTTTGTGGAGCACATGCTCAGCTTCTAGATTTAGTAGAAATGGGCTTTCTGGCCTTTTGCGATGCCCAGATGGAATACAGCACATTCACCACCGTTTCTAGCTACCATGGGAGAAAGTCGGAATCAGAAAGTTGGAACCTCACAGGTGCATGTTCGTTCATTCACTCATCCTGCAGGTTCAGTAGGCACTTCCGGGACTCACGCGGACAGTGCTCCGCCCCAGCTTAGTGCTGGGGAGCAGGACAAAGGTGGCCCCATCCTGTCCTCTCCATCCCAGTTCCCACTCAGCCTTGTGCGTATTTTGCTTTTGAGCAGCTACAGAAAGCCTCAGCTGAAAGCAGCTGCCAATGGACCACTATGGCTTCCACCCTCTTTTCTCTTCCTTCCATACAGACCATCCGCTTTTGGTTTTGCCTGCGACCCAATCAATGAGCATCAAGTCTCATCACAGAGCTGTCTCTAAAGAATTCCTGCCTACTATGTCTAAGTGAGAAAGAACAGCCTAAGGGGTGCTTGCTGCGTTCTTAGAAAGAACCCACCTAGAGCCACGGCAGCTGAAGGAAACTGTCCCAGCTTTCACCAGGCTTTCAGGAGAGAGGAACAACCCGCTCCCTTGTCTGATGCTTGGACTATGGGGAAAGTATCACCTTCATCACAGAAGATCACAGGGAAAGGTCATTGGGAACTGCTAATTCCTCTCCACAGTGATGTCGCTAATGTTGCGAATAAGCGTCCCTGAAGAAGCAGGTTGTTCTGTACAAAAAAGAACAGATCATTTCCTTTGTTTTTAAAGTTGGGAAGATTCAGAAACATTTTGTTCTGTTGGACAGGCCAGAGTCATAGAATAATTTGCCTGTCCTTGCCAGTCTTTTGGCAAGATATAGTGGCCAAGTGGTACATTAGCCATGACTCTAATTGGACCACGCCTGGTTAGCATGGGCAAGCCAGACTAGGTGATGCATGTTGTTAAGCTTTAGCAAAAATGGAAAGTATTACTCACTATTCATATTCCTTCCTTACTTTCTACACGTAACACAATTTTTAAACTAGTGAATACTGCAGTGGTATTGCTTGCTACACAGCACAGAAAACTTTGCATTCTATGAACCCAGAGAAAATGGATGGAACGGAAATAAAGAAAGTAGACGTTGAAAAAAGGAAAATTAGCCAAGGAAGCCAACATTTCTGAAAGCTTACTGTGCATCAGATAGAGTGATCAACAATTTATACTCCTTTCACTTTGAGTCTTAAAATAATTATGCATTATTATTTAAAATGTTAATTAAAATAATTAGACACCATCACAATTTTACAAATCTGGACTCTGAGGTTCTGCACAGTTAAGTACTTTGCGGAGGCCCACAGACGCTAAGCACCAAATCCAGGTTTCAGACCAGTCTAAGTGATACCACCGTGTGCTTTCTTAGTTTTAATTTAACCTATGTCTGCCCATTCACTTTTTTGTAAGGATCTGCTTCCAAATTGCCCTGCAGCCCGACAGAGTGGGATAGGCTGTGGACCCTCTATCTGAGTGTTAGAGTCACTGAAAGTTTAGAGACACAGGGATATGTCCTGGATACTTGATGTACTTATAGCATGAGATGTCACAAGTAGAATAGAAGATCCCAAACAAACTTATCTCAAAGCTTGTTGTAACACTTCCCATTGTCACCTGCCCATCCATCAGCCTTTCACCACAAAGTCTGGCCCCTCTGAACGGTGTCAGATACCACCCACCATTCTGAATGGAGCTCACTAGAAGACCCAAGATACACAGGCTCAGTTGTGATCCCTATAAATGGTTCACGTACAAACTCACACCTATTGTGCAAGATTCCTGCATAAAATAGAATTATGGTGAACACTTCCAAACTAATGTTTTGCCAGAACTGTGTAAACACAAGGGTAACTTTAGACAGGTATCCTTCATGAAATAAATGCAAAGATAATTCATCAAACTTCAATACACCAAATCTAACAACATATAAAAATGCATCATGACTGAAATAAAGACTGGTATATATATTTGAAAATCAGCCAATTTAATTCACCATATTAACAGGATACATGGCAGATCATTAATTCAATAGAAGCAGGAAACAATTTAATAAAATTCAAGCCCACTCATGAGTTTTTTAGAATCTCTTTGCATATTAGGAATAGAAAATGATCTTCATAATCTGATAAAGGAACAGTCCATTGAAACACCTGCTTTCAGCAGCATCCTGAATGGTTGATTCTCAAACTCTTCTTGCTTGAGACTGGGAACGAGCCAGGGTCAGCCCTCCTCACACTTTCCTGTACAGCCCAGCACTTATAATAGAACAATAAAAGGCATAGTAAAAGAGAAGTCAATTTGCCTCTATTATAAGCAAATGCTTGTTTATGTAGAAGGGCATAAAGGAATCTATAAAACAACAAGAAGAACTGAAATTGCAATCTGCAAAATCACAAGATATAAGCCACCAGATCAATGCATACAAATAAATACATTTTTAAAACTAGCAACAAATCATTAGGGGGAAAAGGTCTGTTGCTGTGGCTGTGGGACCACAGACACCCAGTGCTTGGGGGTTCCTGGGCCGGGGTCTGCTGTGGCCTGCAGAGCAGGGCTGCACACTTAGACGACACATGCTCTACCACTTGAGTATAGCCACAGCCCAGAATGAACATTTTAATTTATTTTTTATTTGGCTTTTTTTTTTTTTGGGAGTGGGATAGGGTAGCACATCTGGCAGTGCTCAGGGATTACTCCTGGTACTGTGCTCAGGAATTATTCCTGGCAGTGCTTGGGGAACATATGGGATGCCAGAGATCAAACCCTAGGTCAGCCGCATGCAAGGCAAATGCCCTCCCCACTCTAATTCCCAACCCCAAAAAATGAACTCTTTTTAAAAAGTCATTTATATGGGCATGCTTAAAGATAAAATGTTTAGGAATATTTATTTTTAAATATTCCTATAAAGAGTTGAGTTGTGGCTCCCAAAATTGTTTGCCTTAATCAAGCCATCATTACTAATAAGGTGAATTACACAGACTGAGATTGTTGTTTTCAGAGATTTATTGCTGCAGATTTTACAGTGAGGTTAGAGTCTGCCAGTCTCTAAATCCAATGACAATGCCCAGAAGAATGAAAATTTTATGCTATATTTAAAACATGTTTTTAGAGGCATGATAACAGATAAAGTGTGGTTTCAGCAGATGAAATATAGATAAAGATCAGTGTAATATATTAGAAGAAAATTCAAAACCAACTCATATAGTCAATTGATTTTTTTTTTTTTACAAAAATGCCAAAGCAATGCCATGGAAGGCAACGTCATTTTAAGAAACTTTTCCAGAATGACAAAAATACAGGAAAAGTACACTTTGATGCTTATTTTATATGTCATACCAAACTTAAACAACAATGTATTGTAATAGCTAAAATTAAACCTTTCAGAAAAATAATACCTTTGAAACTTTGGGGGCAGGCAGGCAGAGATAACAAAAACACCAAGAAAACAGAACTATTAATATTTTTTTATAAACTGGGCTTGGTTGAAATGCAAATTTATTGCTCTTTGAAAGACACCCTAAAAGAACACTACTAGCTGAAAGATGTTCAAAATATTTGTAACAAGCTGATATCCAGTACAAAAATCTCATGAACCAACAATGATGCAGTCTAATTAAAAAAAGATAAAAGTTTAAGCAAACACTTCACAACAGATCACATACAAATGGCCACTGAGCACACAGAACATGTTTAGAGGAACTGGGGCATTAGTACAGGGGTGAAGGGCATGAGCCATGCATGAGACCAACCTGGGTTTGATCCCGAGTACTCCAAAGGGTCCTCCAAGCCCACTAGGAGTGACCCCCTGAGTGCAGAGCCAGGTGTAAGCCTTGAGCCAGGGTGTGGCTCACAAACAAACAAAAAATAAAAGAAAAACATGTTTAGAGTCATTATTCTTCAGGCAAATGCAAGTTAAAACTCACTGTGAAATACTACACCAATCCCATCAGAATGACTAAATTTAAAAGATGATGGTAAGTTTTAAGAAGACCGTGGAGAAACAGAACCTCACTTTCTTAGTGGAACATAAAATGGCACTTCAGTGTAGATGACAGACATTTTCTCAGAGAGTTAAGCAAGTATCTGCCAGATGACCCCACAATTCTACTCCTAGGGTTTACCCTGGAAAATTAAAAAGTAGATCTCCACACAAAATCTCGTACACACAAATACGCTGCAGTTTCTGTTGCATGGCCCCGAGCTGGAAAAACCCAAATGTCCATGAAATGGGGACTGGAGCAAAGTGTTATCGCTAAACAGCAATCACTATTACTCAGCATTGTCAAGGAACAAAGGTTCCCATGCGACACAATCAATGAGTCTCAAACTTTGTACACAGAATGGAAGTAACTGAATGAAAGCACAAGTGGATTAACTCCATTTTTGTGGAACTGCAAAAAAAAAAAAACACCAAAACAGAGCAGAGAGCAGTGCTTACCTCGACTCAGGGGTAGGGGGTGGGAGAGCGACTGCAAAGGGGTACCTGAAAATCTTGGGAGGTGATGAAGATGGTTGTTATTTTTATTTTCACTGTCCCAGCTGTTTAATGGAAGCCAACTTGTCCCATGGGTCCTAAAATGAACGCCACTTATTGCATGTAAATTTATTGCGATCATTTTTCTAGACATCATGAGTAGAGGAATGATTGCTGGACAGGGGAGGGAGAACAGGAAGACGGGGTTTTCCAAGGAAGGCGAGTGAACAATCACGAACACACACAAGCACACAGGTAGTTAGTTTACACAAGCCCTTCGTGTAGCACTTCTGTCTTTTATTAGATCCACAGTCCTCTCACAGTCCATAAATAAGGAAGGTTATTTTTGAGCTGCATCAGGCCTGTTCACAACACATCTGTAGTCAGCTATATAAAGAATGTTAGATTGACCATCAAGAAGTTAGCACGGATCCCAATCCTTCAATCCCCCTCTGAGAACCACAGGAAGTCATTTATCTCCCCAAGCCGACTCTAAGCAAAGATTATGACATGCGATACAGTTGTTATAGGGCTAAAATCACACATGTGAAAGAGCCTACTAATAGTTAAGCAAGTAGTAAACATCCATTACAAATAGTGGGGCTTATAAACTTATTTGTTGAGTGATACATTACTGCCATTGGTTATTTTTATGTTCAAGCGTCTTACTCCCTGCAAAAATACTGTACAGATCAAGTGATTTTCCTAACCCGAAACACACTTCTTCATCACTTGGGCCACTGAAGTGTTCCATCAATTAGTGTTGATTTCAAGATTCGGATGGGCAAAGAAGACAAAGACTACACTGGTTTCCCACACAATCACAAACTGTACAGCAAAGTGAGAGTGACCAGGGATTTTCCCAACGTTCTAGATGCTCTAAAGCACTGATCCATGAGGCCAATGGAGATTTACTGTCTAGACAAAAAGAAGAAAAAAGCGAACAAATAATAAGTGAGTGGGTGAATTTGATTTGGGTACGATGATTCTTTGGGTACAGGGAACTCAAGTATACAAGACAAGGATAACTAAATATATAATATAATATATATAAATATATAAGATATATTTTTCTTCAGTATAATAAAGTGAATTATCATAAAAGGAAACACATGTTTAGGAAAATTTCTGAAAAGACTTTACGTCAAAAGACACATTTAGTAAAGAGGACACAGGGACATCTTTTCTACCAGAAATAAAATGAATACTATCGAAGTAATAAAAATTTTGAAAACTGCCTAACAAGTGTTTGAGACAGCAAGTTCTAGAGCATTCTGTTGAAACTTTCTGTGGTTTTAGGCTGCAGGGAGCTGCATTTCCATGTCCCTCTGGTCCTGGGGAAGCTCTTCGTGATATAGAGGGAACGTGGAGTGACTTTTAAATACATTTTTGGTAGCTAATAAACTCTTCTCTGGAGTCACGAGCACACACCGAGTCAAATGCAGCCTGTGCCCTTCCTGATTGGTCTCCGGTCTTATCTACCCGTTTACTTTAGCCTTGGCAGCTTTTGCACTACCCCGGGGTTGTGTTGTAAAAAAACCCCCAACAACTTACTTATGCTTCCTCCTCGCCCCTTTAGAAATCAAAACCATGGCAGTCCTTGTTCTGGAAAATACAAAGTTAGAGACATATTTTCAAATGTTTGAACTGATGTTACATCAGAAATAGGGAAGATTGGCTTCCCTGAATGATCACAAACAACACTATGGGGTCACGAAAGATATCTATGGCCATGAAGTATGATAGAATGGACATGGATATTTAGCTCTTGGGACCTCAAACTACCCTATATTGCCTGTTAGGGGAGCCAAAATCTCTAAGGAACTTGATCAAAGTGAAGTTTAGGAAGAAGAACAAATACCTTATTATGGAAACCTAAAATTGCCAAGTTACCCCCCTCTTCAGGAAAAATAAAGTCAACTAAACTCTCTATTCAAAGCGCAAATCACAGTTTGGTGAACTGCTGTCAAGTGATGATCAATACCATATTCTCAGCAAATATAGTAGGAGTCACTTGGCTAAGTGTAGGGGGGAGGGATGTGTCACCGCGCAGAAAGCTAAGACCTTCCAAGAAAAAGACTGAGTGCTTGGATCGGGGAGTTTTCCTTTACAAGTAGCCAACTGGGCAGATGACTTAGCCTCTCAAACTCACTGACTTCCCCATCTGTGAAACAGAGATATTAATTCCTCGGTTGTCGGGTTGTCGGGGGGTTAATTGTGGAGTATAAACAAAACCCGAAGCATAAAGTTACCACTCAGTGAAGTCCTGAGTCCTCGGCCCATCCGCATTCAAGGGGCAATTGTATTAGTCATGGCTATTATCTCAAAATCCCCAAGTGACAGACTGCTGTCACTTCCTAGAAAGTCCTTTTTAAGGTGATCTTATATGTATGTGTGTGCATGTCACTTACGGTGATAGAAGATTGTCTCTTCCTAGAGATTCCCTGCCTTCCTGTGTGGAGGGACGTGGGTTACATTCTCCTGATATCTCTATGTCCTCTATATGGATTAGGTGAGTACTGGCAAATAAATTTTGAAATTATTTTTTTCTTGGAGGGTAAAAAGTGTCTTGGAGGGAAGTTTGTTTTTTTCAGGCTGGGGAGAGGTGGCCGGAGGGATAAGTTAGATTGTCAGGAGCTCTGGGCGACTGTCCCGCCACCACGTGGTTGCCTGTGTACCCCTGGAGAGCCCCCAAGCCCCACCAAATAAACAGAAAGAAAAGAGAGCAAAACAGGTTTTGACTTCACAACGTTATTGAGATACTGCTCACTGAACTCTTCCATCGTTCCTAAAAGCATTTCACTAAAAGAAGGGAACTGCTTTTGCTAGTACCACAACCCATTTCGTAATTTTATGGAAGGAATTACACAATAAGCTTGGAAACCAGGCTTCGGCTGAAGTGTGCTATTTACACAGAACCAGCAATGAGGCCACCTGTGTAGCTCTGATCTTGTCTCTTTCGGGGTGGGATTCGTATCAGAGCTTCTGCTAGGACTTATGCCTGTGGCCTGGGGCCACCTGTGTGAGCAGAGAGCAGAACTGAGCTGCGAAACTCTTCACTTCCACCTCTGCTTCTCAGCTTTGCTGGTGAATGTCCCCTGACCACCTGACCTAACCAAAGCCGGGATGCTCTTTTGCTTAGTGCCATCCCTCCGTGTCTGTGAAGCTGTAAGTGAGTCTTAGTCCACCGTCCCCAAACCCGTTCTGCAGAACTGAGCGTCCAGCAGCCCTGGGTCTGTGTCTGTCCACATCCAGGCATGATCCGAGTCCCTGATCCTCCCTGGGGTCTTGTCATGGGAATGTTGTGCTCCTGAGCACTCCATAGAGCCCCTCGAGAGACAAGGTTAAAGGCCACCACTGGAGATACAGTAACTGCTCTATCTGGTTAGTGGAACACTTTTCCTGATGTGATGTTATTTTCCATTTGGCTAATAGAACGCTTTCTCTGACTGGTGATGTTATTATTTAGGTGAGCACTAAGGAGGTGAGCACAGAAGGTGAAGAGGCACCACAAATGATTCTTGGCCAACAGAATGGGCAGTTTGAAACCCTATCCCAGAGATGTGGTGTTGCAGGAGGGCCCTGCAGGGACTACCCAGACCAGACCAGCCAAGCTTGGGGGCCTCCAGGGCTGTCCCTGGGGATTCTCACACCACCACCTGATGCCAGGGATCCTGATAGAGTTGGCCACATGCAGCTCCACCTCTGGCCTCTCTCTCCACCCTTACTGCTAGCATTATTGAAGCGAATTAACGATAGTTTCTTTATTCTTTTTGTCTAAATTGAAGTTTTAATAAAACTATCAGTTCAGAGTAATTTAGAACCGGTTCTATATTTCATTTAAAGATTTTTTTTCCTTTAATAAAGCATGAAGGGACTGGAGAGAGTACAGGGTTAAGGGGCATGGCTGCATGTGGCTCACCCGGTAGCACTACAGCACCATGTAGTCCTCTAACTACCACTGGACATAGTCCTGGGTGCCCTGGTGTGGCCTGAACAATCCCCTTTATAGTGTCTTAGGGGCACTGTGCCCCTGGCTCTCATCTGGCACTCTTGTGCCCATCTGGAGACTGGTAAAAGCTGATATGTAGCCCAGCAGAGCTGGACAGAACCCTAAGCTCTGGGCCAGCCTGCTCCTTCTTCATCATTCAGCTACAAAAGCCATTGTGTTCAGAGAGCCAGTTTCTCTTTTTGTGTGCCTTGTGTGCTCATCAACTTGACTCGCAGTGTCCTACTCCATGATTCTCTGGGGAAGCCGCTCAGAGGTACTCAGTGAGTGATTCTCACCATGCTGACTCAAAAACCCAGCTGCCCAAGAGAAGGGCAAAGCAGTGGATGCGATCAGTATGTATTTGGGAGAAGGCATCTGAGGCAGTAGGGGATATTTATCATCATTTAACATCATATTAAGCTCATGTTTTTCTTCAAGTCAGATTGATTTTAAGAAGGTCTATCATTTCTCCACTTTCCAGACATGAATCTTTGCTTCTTCTTCCCCTAAAATATTCTACTTTCCCTGAAAGAATCACAGACTATGGTACAAAGACAGTGGTACGTTGGTCCCATTACCCAAAGCTCACAATTTCTTTCTTCTGAACATTCCCGAGCCCACCCTAAGGAGGTAGAAGTGAGTAGATTCGATGGTTTTTGCACACCCCAAGTAGCAGATTGAATGTTGCCGCTGTGGGTTTCTTGTTCCTTCTGAGCCCTCCTCAGAACTCTGTGTTGATGCCTTCTCTAACTGATGGTGCTATGACAGAGCGACCAACGGAGGAGGAGAGGATTTGACAGGCAAAGCCAGAGGCAGACTTTTGGGAGCATTCAACGCAACCATATCAGTGCTTAAGGGATAAACCCCAGCCATCAAGTAAACCAGGCACAGAAAACTGTCAAACTAGGTCAAAAAAGGCGAAGGTATTAGTTGTTGCTATGATGCCTGGATAGATAAGATTTTGTTTTTACCCCACAATAACTATTTACATGGAAGACTTTGTTCCTTAATAAAATAGGACAGCTGAGGCATTGCTTACATAAGGGAAGAGGGGGCAATTGAGCACTTCTTCTTGGCCATTTTACCATGTTTTCTCTTTTGCTTGTCCATGTGCTGGAGAGGATCCACCCATTGACTTTTCCTCAGCGCATGCATCCTTCGCACAAGCACAGTCACCCACTTGCTTGATGAATGTTGGTAACAGTGATGACAGCAAGCTTGATAATAGGATCTTCCCTAAAAGGCAGTTTAATGGGGCTCCGAGTTAATAACGTTTCATGTTCTCTCTGTGCCCCTCTTTTTTGGTGGGTATAGAGAGACCTAAATTGAACACTCAACTGGAAGAAGGAAAAACAGACTAGACCATTCTATCTGAAAGTTAGGTCAATAACTTTGCCCGAATATTTCCCGATGATTAAACAATAGCATATCCAGATTTCATTCTGATGACTCACTCTATGACTTGGAGATGTTTTATTTTAGTCAGCTTTCATTTCCAGAATTTTCCTCACCACACTCACCACATTTGCAATGCTTTAAGTGGGTCTTCAAAAGAAGAGCTCCTTGTTTCCAACCCGAAACAGTATTTACTCCTTCTGCAGAGGCCCACCTACAGTCCAGGAAAACAGCAAGTACCAGCAACTCCTAGGACTCCTCAGTCTCCAAGAAGGACAGAGGCCCTCCTTACCACATTATGGGGACCCCTCAGTCTCCAAGAAGAACGGAGGCCCTCCTTATCACATTATGGGGGACCCCTCTTCAGTCCCTATTTCTAAGAGCCACTCTCACCTGTTATATCATTAATAAAACACACACAAAACAACAACAATGAAACCATCTTCCCCTAAGTCCTTTGCTTCTATCTACTGAGCCATCATCCTTCCAGATTTAAAATGTTGGATGCAACCTTTGATATTCCCCTCCTACCCCTGACCTATTATAAATCACCAAGTCCCAATGCTCCCCAGTGGCTCACGTGTCTTTTATTTGTTCCTTCCTCTCCACTTTTCACTACTGTCTTTATCTTGAGTTCTTCGCCTCCTCACCTCCTGGAAAACTCCTTCCAGCCTCCAGACTAACTTCCCTCTCACCCCGCCTCCCAGTCCATCTGTTTTAATGAATATTTAACAAGAATATTTTGCTTTAAATGCTGAGTTTTGTTTTTAAATTTTGGTCATTTCTTAGCCCCAAATCTTCACTGGAAATACTCTTTTTTTTCCTTATTTTTGCTTTTATTGGTCACACCTGGCAGTGCTCAGGGGATTACTCCTCCCTCAACACTCAGGAGTCACTCCTGGAGGTGCTTGGTGGACAATATGGGATGCCGGGTTTCGAACCCGAGTCATTCCCACTAAGGCAAACACCCTCCCTGCTGTGCTATCACTCTAGCCCCCCTGGAAATGTTCCTGTACTTTTTCACATTCTTTTTTTTTTTCCTTTTTGGGTCACACCTGGAGACGCTCAGGGGTTACTCCTGGCTCTTTGCTCAGGAATTACTCCTGGCGGTATGCAGGGGACCATATGGGATGCCACGGGATCAAACCCAGGTATTGAACCGGCCAGCTGGTGCAAGGCAAACGCCCTACCCGCTATGCTATCGCTCTGGCCCCCTTTTTCACATTCTTAAGATGATCACATGTATTTCCCGGGAGAAGGGGAGAGAGAGGGAGAGAGAGAGAGGAGAAAAGACCCCTTTTGGAGGGGGAGGGGGGAAGGGGGGAAATAATAAAACGAAAAAAAAAAAAGATGATGCACATGTGAGCACTTTGCAAGAGGGAAATCATTGTCCTTAGCCATGACCAAGCTCCGTCTTCATAGGCTCTGTCTTCCCAAAGGCACAGTGAGTGTGAAAAAGCGACAACTACTCAACCTGGAACTCCACTTAGCTCAGGCTCAGTGTGAGCCTAGAGGAGCGTGTCTTGCTCCCCCACACAAAGGCTGACACAAAGGCTGAGTCATAGTCCAGGGGGTGTTTTTTTATATCGTGAAATGACCAGACGGTCACGGTTTGCTCAGGAACTCTGGCGCTGACCCTTAACTTGCTTATTTCATTACAGCCTTCATGGAAATAAATTATGTTCTTATCAAACCTGCAGCCATTGAAAGCTGAGGGAGAAATAAAGGCTATGCCAGACAAAACGATCAAAGTTCAAAGAAAGCCCAACAGTAGGTCAAAAAAGAAGAGCACAAAAAATGACAGAAATAAATAAGTTTTGGATGCTAGGTTCAAAACTCCAGCCGAACTGGGTCAGGGCGGCTTCAGTTATCTATTCTGAAATCTTTCCAGGGGAGGAGATGGAGGTGAGGGCTCAAGGGCGAGGGCGAGGGAGCATAAATTATTTATAAGGAAAACACAAACCAAACCAACCATCCTGCTTACAAACTAGGCAAAGCACACTGAGGCCAGACCAATGGATTAAGGTTGTGTAAGACGAGGAAGAGACCTGGTACTCAGTTGGTTGGACAGGTCAAGAATGGCTTCAATTCTGGTTGCCATAGCAACCAACAAAAGGAGCATATTAGGAAAGGATGCCATGTCTCCTTTTATGAACTGCCCTTCAAAAAGCAGTAGAAGTGTTCCATAAAGAAGGACAGACCTGGATCTACTGGTATAAGTTTGGAAGCAGTAAAGAGGTGAATAGGAATAAATGATCCATCATTAAAAAGACAGAAATCACTGAAATGGGATTTTTTGAGAGATCAATTTTTGACTAGACATTTTGAAGTATCTACCCCATTATTTTGTTGCTGGCTCGTTGGAGCATTCTTGGAAGACTGTGGAGGACTAGGACTGGATTAGAGGACCTGTTGCTTCTTTTCTTCCCCACCCAGTAACACCCTCTGTTTCCACCCCAAACTCCATTGCTCCTGTAGCTCCCAGCAGAGACATCTGGCTTTCTCCTTAGACTAGGAGCTTCTTGGAGGTAGAGACAATGTTATTGTTGTTTTTAATGGCAATATTCCTGGTTTCTGGCGCAGTTCCTGGGAGATCTGAGGTACTCAATGTATTTTTATTGCATTAATTAAACTCTGAAGTTTTATCTACCCTCCAAGTTCAATACAAGTTCCCACTTCCCACAGGAAGTCTCCCTGGCTCCCTTTATAATAGTGTCACTCAATTAGCAAACATGTCATTCTCTCAATCTTTGCTTGTAAAATGGCATTTAGCGGGCACCATGCCTATCTTCCCAATAGACTGCCAGTTCTCTGGGGGCAAAAGAATACCATTGAAAAATGATGTGCACTACTTAGCGCCATGGTCAGCACTGCACTGACTACTGACCACATCTGTGCTCCATTGATTAAAATAGAATCCTCTAGAATATGCAGGGTCATATTCTACATACTCATTCACAAAGAGAAACATGTCGGCTTGATAGTGGAGATGCTACAGACCCTACCTTACAGTCCTCACTGAGCCTACAGCCTCTTCTGTGGTATTCGTGTCAATGAGTAATTTCCATTGCATTTTGAGAAGACAGCACACATCCAAACTGAAAAAATATATACAATATGTTGTGAAAATGGGGAGGTCATGGGGGTCAAACCCTCAAGAACATGATGAAAGAGACTGAGGAAGTGCGAGAGTCAAGGTAATAGTGGCCCCTGGGTTGGATTTGGATCAGAAAAGGGACAGTAACAGCAAGAGTGGGGGATTCTAATGAGACCTGTGGCATAGTCGGAGTTCACTGACATCCATTTCCTGGTTTTGATCACTGACTGAACTGTGGTTATGAAGAAGTTAAGTTTAGGATGATCCAAATGCACACAGTGCTACTTTGCCACTAGCATAGGTCTAAAATTATTTTTCGATTTAAAAATGTTAACAAAGAACATTTTGGTTCTCATCAAGCAGTTGACAAGAGAATAGTTTCTGTGCAGAGTTTATACACTTCTAAGCCAGAGACATCTTTGTAATAAAGAACTTTGTATAAAGAGGACCCGAACAACTAAGGTAGCGACCTTTAAACCAATACAAAGTATAGTCAGTTCCCATTACTGGCTTGGTTATGTCCCATAGAGTTGCTGCAAACACTGAATTAGTGAATAACAAAGAACTCTTCAGAGGGGAAACAAAGAATAGTTTTTGCAAGCCACTGGTCAAGTTTTCATCAACTGATCAATACATAACTTATGTTAAGTATGGTTCTGTTTCCACACTCTAGTGTGCTTTTTTGATTCATTAACATTGCACACATCACCACCAACACTATAACTCAGAGTTTCAGGTAAGCCTGTGTGAAGCTTAGCTGACATACACATTTTCTCCAAAAAGCACATTATTTTTTTAGCAACACTAGACACCATGTCAGCATGGGGACCATTTTCCACAGTGAAATCTTCAGAAAAGAAGTGGGAAAAACACAACAACATGAAAATATGTACTGATCGGATCTCCCCAACAAACACATAAACAAGACATTACCCAAATTCCACAGTATGAGAAGTAAAACAAGAGAGCCGAGTACCATCTAGTTTCAACTCAGCTGGGCACAAGAACATTCAGCAACACACATTTTTGACTTTTCTCTGCATGTCCGCAAAGAGCACAAACACATTTCCAGTATTAATTGGGATTTACATGTTAGGGAGTTGGCGAACTGGCAAGTAATGGCATTCATAAACAGCGAGGACTGGCCATGCCTTTGAGTGGACCCCACTCACGGTGAGCTTACATGTCCTTGACTTTATAGTCAGACAATAAGTAGGAGGATATTTGCTTTCGAGATGATAAATTAGATTATTATAAAAATAGAAAGTCCCTCAGAAGTCTTCAGTGAGCACAGCTCAGAAGGAGCATGGGGCTCTTCCCTAAGATCTGCCTCATTTCAGCATCACAAATTTCTTAGCAAGAAAGACGGTGTGTGTGGAATGTTGTCTCTGGGCTTTCATTCAGTTTGGAGGGATCAGTTCCACACTGAATACTTCTGCCTGTTGCTGGGGGTCAGAATCCAGAATGCTGGAGCCGCAGCGCTGGAGCATCGCCTGAGTTCATCTCCAAAGAAGAATTTCACCTGAAGGAATTGCTTTTCACCTATTTATGTTCCACCAAACCCATGTTAATTCGTGTCCCCTGCCACCCTGACAGAGCATGGATATTCTTTTCCTATATAAGCCCTGTCTGATCCCCAAAAAAATGCTGCCAGTCATCAGCCTGTGGCCTGTTCTTCCCTTCCATCCATCAGTCAAGTAAACAACTATGGGTCCTGAACACACCAGAGGACCAGGTCACCCCTGGGATAATGACATTCCATCCTTTTCTGCACCTATCTACGCAGAGGACCTTGTCTCTCCTCAAATGGAAAGGTCAATCTCCTCTCGTCTACCTCCTTCCCATTGGAGGCATCAATGCACCTGGCTACAACCTGAACACTGTTATATCCACAGACTTCATTCTTATCTGAAAACGCTTCACCCTCCAGAAACACTCTCTTAATTTTTTCCTCCCTTCCTCTTTTCCATTGGATTTATTTCATTTCTGTTTGTGGCATTTCGATGATGTTTTCACTAGCACCCCTGGATCTCTCAGCCGTCCTTGGCCATTTACATCTTTCCATTTTCCACACTGTGATCCTAAGCCATCACCACTTATTATCTCTGCTTCTGTTACTGCCTGCCAGGTATTTCTGCAGGAATTCACAAGACCATATTGTTAAAGTCCTACTAATTGATTTAATTAATAAATCCCAAAATGGTCTAATCAACCTTCAACAAGTCTTTACCATTCTTTTTCTTCTTCATTTGCTGTGGAATCCCAGTGGCACAGACAGGCTCTGCCAAATATTCACTCCACATACACATTCTGCCAACAGTTAGTTCTGACAGACACACAGAGCACCTGAGTTTATGGTAATAAGGTCCTAACTAGTCTCCCCACATCCTGTCCTGTCCACTTTAGGAGCTAATTAATCATCTTACAATAGACAGTTAATCAACCACCATGTGCCCCATAGTTTCTGGCAAAATTCCAAACACCTTTCCACAGTCTTAAGGTCCCTGTATAAACGGATTTCAGACTATAGAAAGCTGTTCCTTTTACTAAATCCACCTGTTTGCTGTGCTTAAGCCCCAAGAAATGATTTGTATTCCCAAATTAGCCCCACTTCTGTATAATCAAGCCCCATGTATATACTTTCCCTATGTCAGGAATGTTTTCCCTTAAAACCTTATCCATCCTTCAAGTCACCATTCAAAACCCATCTCCGCCATGGAGCAGCCTCGGACCCACCACCACACTTTGCATCATCTTTCACGGATTCATCTCTGCAGTGGCTCTTTGCTAATAATTTCATTCCCATTATACTTACAGATCTTTCTTTGAGAGCTGGAAATATGGAGCAGGGAGTTAGCACGAGGGTCAGGCCTGTATATGGTTCAGTCCTGGAACAAGGTCACCCCCTGAGCATTATCAGGTGTGTCTTTGGGTGCACTGCAGGGGTGATAGCTCAGGTGATCCCAAAACCCCATGGTCCAGGAAGCTCCTCCATCCCTGGACCCTAGAACTGAACCAGCCGGAAAAGTGTCACCAGGAACGAGTCCCATGTTCTCCTGGGTTCTGGGTGCAGAGATAAAAACAGAATAAAAAAGTTTAAAATATACTATTTGTATTGTATTCAGCCAAATCCTAGCCTAACTGTTTAGTAAAATGCTATCTAATAACAATAAGTAAATGATTACTGAATGTGATAATATATCTCACATATAAATATATATATGTATATTTACATATAAGCACAAACTATGGGTTGGTACGTATATGTGGATAATACACATAAAGTTTATGTATCAGAGAGTCAAGATTGAGAGACACGACCCACTGTTAACGACCCATATTAATAGGGATAAGTCTTCAAACAAACATGGACGGTAACAGACAAAAAAGGAGTATCAAATTTACAATTACTTGACAAAGTAAAAGTTCATTGAAAAAGTCAATGAGTGGTGAACTTTCGTAACACTAACTCTTTCAAAGGGGTTGTCCAAAGACCTTTCCTATTTATTTCATCTATTTATTTACTTCAACCCTGGAATTCCAGTATGAAATTCCAGAAAGAAGAATGAAATTTATTCAGTAATTTCTTACATTGAGTGGACACAGGTAAGCCTTGGTGGTCACATGACTCCACTGGAAGGAATTTTCTATTTTGGACATGTGTAGCTCAGCACTTATTCCCTATTCTATACTAGTGAAATAAGTCCGATCAATACTAATGAAACAAGTCACTGTCATAACTGTCACACCATCAGGGTTATCAAAATTGTTCCTTCATTTAAAATGAACTTCTAAAACGATACTAGAAATGTCGCTCAGTAGGAAACTGCATCAGTGGAAGCTAAAGTACATCAAAGCTAAACCAGTCACCATGTTTCACAACTAGCATGGCTTTATTCCATGCAGTGAAGACAGGAGAGAAGGGGGCACCCAGGGAGGCCTCTTCCTCCATTAGCTCTGTCCCACTGCAGGGAAACTACCTGTGATCACTCCGAAATACAAATCAAATCATGGGAAATTCTGTATTGATAAGCACCAACTTCCTTCCTTGCTTCCTTCCTTCCTTCACCACATCCAGTATGGCTCAGAGTTTATTCCTGGCTCTGTGCTCAGGGATCACTCCTGGTGAGCTGAGGGGACCATCTGGGATGCACTGAACCCAAGTCAACCCGCAACAGAGCATGCCAGGCAAATGCCCTACCCTCAGTACTATCACTCTAGGCCAGCGTCAACTTATTTCTTTGGGATGACTATCCTGGGTCTCCCCTAATTTAAGGGTTTTCATTTCAGGGAACATCCAGCATCCTAAGGAAACTTCTAAGACCAGGGCTTGACAGGGCCCTTTCTCAGTGGGCCAAGGAACCTATTTTAGAGTTGAGAGTAGAATGAAATGAGGGATTTTAATAGCTGCTGCTGAGGGTATAGTATAGAATTTACATGTGGAATATCCTCATTATCAGGGAGGTTAACATGTCCCAAAACATAGACTGATCAAAAATTACTTACATGAAGAAAATGCAACTCGGAGTAAACACACACACACACACACACACACACACAACAACAACAACAACAACAACAACAACAACAACAACAACTTACTGAGCAGCTTCTATGTATCAGTCTGGGAACTGAAGGATGATCAAAATGGTGTCTGTCTCATCAAAGAATACAGAGTTCATTTTCAGTAAACCAGAGGGAGGTAACACTAGACGGGAGGTTGTGGCAGGCTGCCTGTATGGACAGAGGATTGGGTGAGTCCAGAAGGAAGCCCAGACCGAGTGTGATTAGGTGGCCTTTGGCTAGAGCTGGTCTTGGGAGGGAAAAGTATAAGCAAATGCATTCTCAGCCCTCAGCACAGTTCTCGGCAGGAATCTGAAATGTCTTAGGTCATTGCAAGGAAAAAGGGATGAAAACAATTGAGGTTAAAGGTAACTCCAAGGTAGACTAGCGAGAAAGTAAGCTGAGCCTCATTCCGTAAAAGAGCTGTTTGTGGGAGGGCTCCTCTCTCTCTCAAGCTGGCAGACCACAGGACCAGGAATATGTGCGGTCCATGTTGAATTCACTGAGGCCATGACACACTGAGTGTGTCTTCATGGCACTTTAGCACCGGCGTTAAGAGAGTCTGTGGAGAAATGACTATCTCTTAGGGAGACTTCACTTAAGGATGAACTACACCAAAAGGAAATAGAGGGGAGAGAGAGAGAGAGAGAGAGAGAGAGAGAGAGAGAGAGAGAGAGAGAGAGAGTCTGTCATGTGGGAGTGGGAGGGAAACCGGGGTCATTGGTAGTAGGAGGTGTACTGGTGAAGGGACGGGTGTTGGATCATTATATGACTGAATCCCAATTATGAACAACTCTGCAACTGTGTGTCTCACTGAACTTTAATTTAAAAAAACAAAGAAAAAAAAAAGGTGAGCAATGGAATCAAGAAGCTAGAAGATGGGGCGGGCGATAACCCAGCGGGTAGGGCGTTTGCCTTGCACGCGGCCGGCCTGTGCTGGCCCAGGTTCGATCCCGGCATCCCATATGGTCCCCCTAAGGAGTAATTCCTGAGTGCAGAGCCAGGAGCAACCCCTGAGCATTGCCAGGTGTGACCCAAAAAAGAAAAAAAAAGAAGCTAGAAGATGCCAGATAGCAAAGCATTTTATCGATCTGGCCGTTCTCCTCCATGCTGAAATCTGAGGGACTTCCAAATGACAGATCACAATTCTGAAAGCAGAAACTGTGAGAGGAGGGAAGGCGGATCAAGTCCCCAGACAGAATTCCTCACAAAGCACCAGTTTCATGAGGGAAGAATCAGCATCTTCAGGCCTCCTTTGAAAAGAATGGCCTGAAATCTGCCCAGCTGTCTTGGGGACACAACATTACTATTCCGGCTTCCTAATACCTCATAATTGCTATACTATGACCACATTTTTCTAACCTGGGTACACCAGAGTAAACTGGGCAAGGAATTGGCTCAATAGCTCTGGAGCCTCTAAAAGCAAGATCTCTTGCCTGTTCCTTTCTGTATTTTTAAGGAGGCCCAATATTGGGTATGGAGGAGAGCTGGTTAAAAAAAAATTCCAGGAAATCATCCAGAGGAAGAGGGACAACACAGAGTGGCAACACTCATCTGTGGGGTAAAAATAACAACAACATAGTCTGTGAATAATACCTAGAGACACCAGAGACCCAGACTCAAGGACATTTCTTTTTGACCAGGTTGGAGGCCTCAAGCAGTGCTTAGGGATTCTTGGGACCACTCAATCTCTGAGGGTCCCGATGACATGGAACATCAGGGCCAACATGGCTACCTATACGCTGCAGTGCAATTACAGGGGGTACATGGGATCAAACTTGGATCTTGAGCACGCAAAAGCATGTGCTGTCCGCCCTAAAAATGCATGTGCTACGTGACTCTCCCAAAACAGCTAACAGTTTGTTGTTGACTAGAAGACTCACTGATAGCATAAATAGTTGATTCATACATATTTTGTATATTATATATATGCTTTATTCATAACAATCTAGAGAATAGAAAACCACAAAGAGAAGAAAATGTGTTACAGTATGGTATTGTATTTATCTTAAATTTACCTTGCCTATTATGATGAATCACTTTTAAGTACTATTGCTATTAAGTACTATTATCACTTAAGTATCTATTAAAATGGATAATACATTATTATCTATGTATAAGTGGATTCCTGCTGTTCAAATCTGTATTATTCAAGGTTCATTGTATATGCTTTTGCTTCATCCCATTCGATAGCCATCTTCTCCTTCAGTTCTTAGGAGAATCAAATAATTTTGCCCACAGAGCTGACAGAAACTCTCAGTAAGGTGTATATTTTTTTTCTCTCCTACATACCCCAGAAGAAAGAAAAAAACCCCAAATCGGCAGCAATAAAATCAGTTTAGATCCTCAGTTGCAAACAGACAATTCAAAAGTGCTATCTGATGAGGAAAGCATGAAATGTTTATACCACATGGAACAAAAATTATAAATACGCAGAAATAAAAGTCCTTAAATTGTTAACTTTGCCAACATGAAAAAATTGTGATGCTTTCCAATGCTTCATTTGTCTACATACTGCAGCCTGAGGCACAAACCACATTCTGAATAAAGTGAGACGCAAAGCATTTATGCTTTATTTATCATACTTGTATTTTTCTAACGATTTTTTTAAATCTTTCTATCACTCCCACCATTTTTTTAACTACCCATGTGCCTGGGACAGAACGAGAAATTAAAGGAACAATTAAACCAAACCTCCGTCGAAAAGCTTACTTGAGAAGTTATGTGAAGGGTTACTAGTTTGACAGGACAACATATTTATAAATTTGCTGGTGGCAGGAAGCGAATTCACTGCTGGGGATTTCTGACATCTCAGAGTTACAGATTGAGATACTGGAGGCGAGTGAGAGTGAATGTCTGTGATTTTAATTGACTTATCTTCTGTAGAAAAAAATCACTTAAGTCATCCTGGCTCACTTTCCTTAGCATTAGTCATACTGCATTTCCTTAAGCCTGTGAGTGTGTTTCTATGTAAATAAACAATGTAGTTCACTTGGGGATAAAAGTCACAGTATTTAGAGGCTATAAAGACCTATTAGATCATCTGGTCTGGCCACCAAGAGAGAGTCCCTAGGTAGGGAATGGAACTGCTGATCTTTGCTGAGAGACTCAGAAGAAACAGTTGGCAAAAGTATTTTCCATCCTTTTTGGTTTTAACTTATCTAATAGTGCTTTGGTCATTTCCCCAAGAGGACTAGTAAAATTATCATTAAGCCGCTTTACTTATCGGGAGAAACAAAGTTGCACTTATCTGGAGTCAACCGCCTCCATTTGTTGATGAGATGATCTTGTTTGCAAAATATAAGCAGAGAAGCGCTCTTTGAACTAGTCAGGCAGTTTCCTTTCAGCCAACCAAAAGGAAGGGAAAAGGCAAGACCTTAACAGTTGTTCCCCATCTGTTTTTCACTGTCTCCAGAGCCATTGGATATTAAAACATCGGTTTGTCCAAAATAAATCAGGAACACGACAGACCTGAAAACAGCGACATCTTTCTAACTTTAGGAACTGACCTGTTTTTCCATCTTCATTTGCTATAAACTATGGATTTGGGAGGAGTTTTAAAACCTGAATGAAGAGAAGTTGGGACTTATGGTGGAAATTAAAATCCAAATCAGCACGAAATCCAAAGATCAAATATGAACTGCAAAGACTGAGGGCAGGGCCGGAGTGATAGTCCAGCAAGTAGGGCGTTTGCCTTGTGCGCGGCAGACCCGGGTTCGATCCCGGCATCCCGTATGGTCCCCTGAGCACCGCCAGAAGTAATTCCTGAATGCAGAGCCAGGAGTAACCCCTGAGCATCGCTGGGTGTGACCAAAAAAGCAAAAAAAAAAAAAAAAAAAAAAAAGAAGAAACAAACATAAAACCAAAGACTGAGGGCAGAAACGTGTCCTGGTCACATCTCTCGGGATCCTGCAGTTAATTCTTATTCCAACCCTATCTTATATGTTTCCTCCTCCAGATTACAGTTAGAAATCTGCCAATTAGCACCAAAAGAAGTGAAAGTCACATAACTCAATCCATAGAAAATAGTGCGAATGGGGGCTGGAGCAACTGTACAGCAGGCAGGGGCACTAGCCATGAACACAAGAGCCTTGACTTGGGTTCAGTCTCCAGCACGCCACACAAGTCTTTCTCCAAGCATCAGCAGGAGTGATCCATAAGCACAGAGCCAGGAGTAAGCCCTGAGTACAGACAGGAAAAACTGATATTAGGAATTGATTTGGGAATGTAAAAAGAAAATCCTATTTAAACATTTGAATAGAATCATTTCATCTACAAAACACAAACTTAAACCAGGAAGTAAATCTTCTATTTTTATTGAGCTAGAATTTTCAAAGTGCTATTTACGTCATGTGAGATTATATTAGGAATACTGTTTTGAAAAATAATGTGATCTTGGAGCTGGAGTAATACTACAGCGGTAGGGGGTCTTGCCTTATATGTATGTGGCTGACACTGGTTCAATTCCTGGCATCCCAAATGGAACTTCAAGCACTACCTGGAGTGATCCTTGCATGCAGAGCTAGGAGTAAGTCCTGAGCACTGCTGGGTGTGGCCTCCAAAAAACCAAAATAATAATAAAATTAAAAAATAATGTGATACATGGCTTATGTGTTTTACCTTTTTTGGTTTTAGGCCCATACCTGGCAGTGTTCAGGACTTTCTCCTGGCCCTGTGCTCAGAGATCACTCCTGGCAGGGCTCAAGAAACCACACTTCCTTGAATTGAAGGCAAGAGCTTACATTCCGCTTAAAGCTATGAGGAATTGGAGAATTTCAAAGGAACCAGTAAGACTCACCATGATCACTACACAAGCAGGTATTTTAAAGAATTCTAAAGGATCAGTGTCGGAACATCTCAGGTCTGAAACTCAAACAGGTGAGCAACTTAGTAATTTTGTAATTCATGGTGATTCCATCACAAAGAATTTTTTTAAAAGGAATTCTGAAGAAGCCATTAGATACAGTCCCACCCTTTCCAGCATCTGGGAAAAGATAGGTATCAACTGCCCGCCCTCATATCCCACACAGAATGAAAAGGGACGGCTGCCCACTAGCCTGGGCCAGAGAGGGCGACTGCGGTCACACTGCAGTCTCACTGCGGGGCGTGAGCTGCCCTAACGCAGAATTCAAGTTATGACTTGAATTCTATACATTTATTCAGAATTGAAAATGATTACTACCAAACACTTGGGCCTTATCTGTTCAACAATGAGTTATTCTGGAATTCCTTTCCCTGTTCTTGGACTTTATGAACTCAACACACGAGATGTGGCTGACTTTGATGCTAGCGAATCAGCAGAGCCTGAGTGTAACAGGACACGCGCTGGTGTGAGACCATGACTGTACATTACTATTCCATACAAAAGTCACACCAAACCATGTCTCAATGGTGCCCTCTAAATCTATATCCCTAGTGCCACCCCATGACAAAGCCAGTGGAGCCAGCAGGTAAGAAAGAGTGAGTGGGGTGAGTTGTAAAGGGCCTCCGAATACTCAAAGACTATGGATGACTCAAAGCATGTGACATCTTAGGTGCATCGAAACCATGCAACTAGCCCTTGGAATGGATTCTTGATCCAAAAAATATATCTTAAAAGAAATGGAATATCTTAATTTTAGCTTTTTGATCACACTTCATATATAACAACATTTCTTTAAGAGCTACCAGAATAAGGACTGAAATTTTGATTAAGATTTCCATGAGGGGCACTTACAAGTGAGTGGACAGTAGAAACATAAAAACAAGTTCACGTGTGAGCTTCCAATAGCCAGACCAAGTAAGTTTGCTTTGGGGTAAGTTTAAAGTAAAAAATTCAGCATCATTACCATGCATTCCTTTTTCATCTTGACACCACTTCGCAAATACACAGCTCCGAAGTCTCCCTAAAGCCCGACAACAGAGAAAGAGGCACAAATGCCGGGTTAGAGAAAGAGCCAGTCCAGCTGATGTGGAGCTTTCCTTGCATGTGGTAGATCCAGGTTTTATCCTGGAACCTCACATGTCCCCTTGAGCACCATCAGGAATGATCCGTGGGTGGAGAGCCGGGAGGAAGCCCTGAGCACTGCCAGGTATAGCCCCCCCAAACAAGCAATATAATTATTGCTTATGTATAGATGTGTGTGTTCTTAGAAAGAGTTGCAATCATGCTATCCAATTCATATAATTGTATATAATGATTTTTATATGTAATCATTACATACATAATTGGAAAGAGTTGTAACCATGATATCAAATCACTTCATCTCATTTTTCGAAAATACCACATATAAAACCTTATACTATCCTTACCGTATCCTCTTTCCTGGAGTTTGTACCTTGAAAGATTAAATCTCACATCTCTCTGCCAAAACTGAAACTATTTATTAATATAACAAAAGAAAATGAGGGAGACAGAGGCCCCTTCACATGAGACTCGCCACACGGAGCTTCCATGAGCACCCCCTCCGTGTGCTTCCTTAATGCACCATATAGAGGCCTCTCATGTTGTAAAGATGCCATATATATTTTCTCTTCACTCAAAGTTTCCTGAATAGAAAGAGATCTATTTGTCTCCATGGTGTTTTCGCCATTAACAGTATCAGAGCTGCAGGAACACAATGGGAGATGTGTTTTCCGTTAACCTCTTGACTCAGAGATGTCCTGATGCTAAACGTTATTGCATTTTGCATTAGCACAGAACAGTGGGAGTTCTGTGACGGATGTAAAAAGGGTTGAGAAGGGCCACGGCAGCTCTCATGTGCTCTATGCTGCACTTGGCAATGGCGCACGGCGCATCACTTTTACTCGAAAAAGCTCAAATGGGAGGTGGGGGACGTGGGGGAGGCCCCTCCTGCACATCACCGGGACCATCTCTGCTGTAAAGTGATGTGTGATCTTTAGAAAACCTTGTTCATAGACATCAACTGGGCAGAAATGAATGTGCTTTATTACCCTAGTGACCCACAAACCAAGGGGGAAAGTAGGGGATGAACATTTGCTGTTTGGGGTGGGAAGTGGTTCTGCTTCAGAATCTTACTGTGTTTTGGCGCAAGTAGATTGTGGTTGTATCATGACAGCAAACTCAGCAAACTGATCCGTGGCAATCTTTCCATGTCTCTCTGACAGAACCGAGGTAGAAATGACGGGGGAGGGGGGCAGAGTCCTTTCAGGTTTAAGACTAGAGAAAACAGCCTAAGTAATAAATACTGTAGTCACTCGAATCTAAGGGTCTTAAACGACAGATCCAGAACTGCAGAATATTCCATAATCAAAGTACTTCAGAAAATATCCAGCTCCACTCTCTGGGTTCACATTTTTGAATGATGATGTAAAGAAATTTGAAATGATTTGGATGCCCCAGGACCAGCGTTGGTCCCTACATTCATGCTGTCAGCTGAATTCTCTCGATGGAGCTCTTTGCAGATGCTTCTGTGGAATGGGTGATCCTGTAAAATGGTCTGGTCAGCTCGACTCCACGCTACCAAGTCCCCATTACTCACGAGCAATTTTCACAGTGTTTCATCTTAGCTTTCTGCATTAACTGAGCGGAACTAAGATATTTTAAAAATTATAAGCTGTATAAGCACAATTAAAAGAGGGGAGGAAACTTGCTATACTTATTAAAGATGATAATGTCTCCAGATTTTTTTACCCTCAGCCTATGTTCCTGGCCAGTCTAGAATTGAGAAACATTTGTTGATGTGGGACTTTGTCACCCATGAATGTGATATACATGCCAATAGCATCAGCCTCTTTAAAAATTGGCTAGAAAGGCAGGATTTCATGGCCCACGGAGACCTAGAGATCAGAATATCCATTTGGATGTGATCCCTAGAGTTATAGTAAGTAAAATTTGATAAACACAATGGAAAGAAATCTTTCAATAGAACCTGGAAGTACAGCACTTAGATAAATGTTACACTAAAGATCAAAGATCAGTCTTAGTATAGAAAAGGAGATTTTTAGATTGGTTTAGACTATGGGTGGGGGTGGTGTGGTGGCAAGAATTAAAGGGAAAACAGTAAGAAAGGGGTATTTGTAAGGAAGGGTCGATCTCTTTGCAGTGAAAGATTACACTGTTTAGCAAAATATACATAGTTTGAGTATTAAAAAACTTGATTTAAAGAAAAAATTATGTTGGACCATAACCAGTATGCTCAGGGCTTACTTCTGGCAATGCTTAGCAGACCATATGTGGTGCTGTTGATCAAACCCAGTTCAGCTGTGTCGAAAGCAAGTGCCTATCTCAGGTCCAATCAAGAAACATGTGGCTTACTCAGTTCACCCTGGGCTTTTTGTAAGAATCAGAGAAGGCAATGGGCTGAAGAAACCTTTGAGGAGGGCAGTGCTTGCTCTTGTAGGAATGTCTTTAGGGGCACATGCGTGTCTCGAATAAGAAGGTGAGATCACACACTAGTTAAATATCTCTAACAAGTTGGGAGAGAAGAAGGCTGATTCACACAGATAATGAAATGCAGAGTACTTCAAGCAACCTTTCAAACTCACTCTGCTAACTGGTCATTCTCTTCCATCAGGAAAATTTCTGATTGACAAAAGAAGGTGAAAATGCTAGCAAGAACTTTGCATGTTAATGCTGCTCAGTTAACTAAAAAATAGCCGAAAGGACCAGAATCTGAAATAAAATAACATTTTCATCACGCATGGAGGTGTTATCATTTCTTGACGAGACTTTACAAGGAAGCATGCTGACATGTGTATCCCCTTTTAAAGTCCTGAGATTCTTGGACAGCACGATGATTATTGTATAAACGGTTTATTTGGAATTTCTAGGGTTAAGAATGATGGTCAATTTTAGGGTAGTCACTGAGAATTATCTGAGGAAACAGAACATATTGTGTTATCCACAAATGATAAGGAATGAAATCATTTTCAAGAACGTTTCACTAATCCATTACTGCTGAAACGGCACTAATATAAATCTAACATGGTCTGTTAACATAACTTGTTTTCTTACGGTTCCAAAACTCTGTGTCCTACTCTGTACGACTGGCAGAAAAACACAACAGTATGACCTCAGACACATAACCTTAAAGAAAACAAAAAGTGTACAGACTCAGCGTAACTACAGACTCATGTACAAGACAGTGGAAAGCCAGTGACAGCAAAGGTTTGGTTTGGTTTGTCTTCAGAGGCGTGACCCTAAACACAGCTTTGTCCTCAGGCGCTTGAATGTGTAAACATACCCCCAACTTACAGCATCTAAAAAGGAGTGGACCTTAGTGTCATGTATAAGAAGATAATTTAAGAAGAAAAAAATAGCTTTAGAAATGTATAAACAGGGGCCAGAGCAATAGCACAGTGGGTAGGCCGTTTGCCTTGCACATGACCGACATGGGTTTGATCCCTGGCATCTTACATGGTCCCCAAAGTACCTCCAGGAGTAATTCCTGAGTGCAGAGCCAGGAATAACCCCTGAGCATCGCCCGGTGTGACCTAAAAAAGCAAAAAAAAAGGAAATATATAAACAGTCCTAAGTAGATCCTCATATGTCAAGTGGCTACAGATGGTTAGGACATAACTCTTAGCCAACCAGATACAAGAAATGATTGCTTCATGTCAAACTAAGAATGAATCACTGTCACTGTCACTGTCTTCCGTTCATCATTGATTTCTTCCAGCGGGCACCAGTAACATCTCCATATGTCCTGTTTCATGCAAGTAGAGCCCACGGGCACCTGCTTGCTCCAGGAACATAAAGAGCCTCAAACCATTACATCTGGTCATGGGAATAAGGTCTATAATTGTTATAGACTCACAGACATGGGGCAGAGCTGCTACTGGCTCTCCCTGTGCCCAGCCGCTCATGAGGTGCCCCAGAGGGACAGGTTCTAGCCCTGACCCGCCACCCCAGAAGAGCCTCGCAACAAGCCAGGCGACCCCCACTCCATGGGGGCCTCCATTTTCCACATCCGGACTTCCTCCTCGTCAGAACTCCACCCAGCAGACCAGCCTATCACAGCCCAGCTCGCAAGGCTGCTTTCGGCCTCACGGTTCATCAATAAATGCTGGATTTAGAGATGACTACAAGTGTATGCTACCCACACGGCAGAGCCCGTGTCGTATTTGATATGCCAGATACCAGTAACAATTATTAAGAATGAATATGACAATGCAATGACACTGTCTTTTTAAAGCAAGGCCTTTCTACAGGATAGATGGATGGGAATAAGAAAGGCAGGCCCCCAGAGCCTGGGTTCTTCTCCATAGACCTTTAGGTAAGTATAGTTTAGAGCCAATACTGACCCTTAAATTCTACCATCAAACTGAGGCTAGTTAATCTTGATCTGTTAGTAATGTACAAGTGATTACACTATGATTCACCATGACAACATTTGCACATGAATCAAAATGGTGACCCAGTAATCCCACTGCTATTTTTTAAGGTAGTTACACAGAGTATTCAATAGCTTGGAGCTTCAACTATCATTCACGTAAGCATATGCCATGCACTGAAATGCCAGAAAAACAAGATGACTGGAAGAACCTCATCAAATCGCTTCACTACCTGAATTTTCTAGTGAAAAATATCCAGGCTTGGGGGAAAACCCATGCTTGCCAATAAACTGGTGCTCATTTCCTGCACAGATTTGGAGTTTGTCTAAAGACAGGCAAAAAAAAATTACTATTATTCATGAGACTGGTTATGATTAAAATGATTGAGCCTTAAAATCTGATAAATCCTTAAAGGCTCAACCATGAAATGATTGAGCCTTAAAATCTGATACCATCAATTCCCTCGCTATTACCATTCCAATCTCTGCCATTTTCCCTTCTCTAAAAGATATTTGGTGCAGTTCTCATTAACAGGATATAATAGCATACAGACAAAAACCAACATAGCCTAAATCCAAAGTGTAGATTTATAAATGTGACTCATCATCTTGGTAAATTCCTAGGATGGATGGTCCACAGTGACCCTCAATTTGATGAAATCCTAGAAAAAGTGCAGTAGGATTACAAAATTAGTCCTTCCTTCTCAGG
>JAJIBD010001830.1:0-32418 GCA_021461705.1 Cryptotis parvus
TGTGTGGCGGCCAGATGCAGGATCCCCGGAAACCTGCGCCTGCTCCTGCTGCCCCTGTCTGTGGGGCCCCTGCCTAGAGCCCTTCCCTCCCCGCTGGGGTCACCAGAGTGTCTTTTTTTAATCTTGGCTTTTTGGGTCACACTTAGTAACGCTCAGGGGTTACTCCTGACCCTGCACTCAGGAATTACTCCTGGCGGTGCTCAGGGGACCATATGGGATGCCGGGGATCGAACCTGGGTCGGCCAAGTGCAAGGCAAATGCCCTCCCTGCTGTGCTATTGCTCCAGCCCCCCATTGGATTGTCTTTGTAACTCCCACATTCTCCTTCCCCAGGAGGCCGGAGACCCTCTTTTCATTTAAGGCTTGTAAAATGCCTGTCTGGAGCCAGCCCAGCTTGGTGTTGGGGTTTGTTTCCAGTGGTGCTTGGGGGGCACTCGGTGCTGGGACTGGAACCCCAGCCTGCAGCACTCAGGTGCCAGCCAGGCGCTGTCTCTTGGGGTCCAGAAATACATTTTTGGTTGGGCTGAAGGCCACGTACATGACACAGACGTGGTGGCTGTGGGCAGTAGGTGACTGGACGGGGCCTGCACAGACTGTCCCCTTCTCGTTCCCCGTCCCCCCAGCCCGCCTGCTGATCCTCCTGGCCTCTGCCCTGCGAATGCTTCTCCGTGCCAGAGCGGCGTGGGCGTGGGGGGTCTGTCCGTCTTCGCCCACCTCCTCACCGCACTGCAGCGCCCAGGATGCACGTGTAGGAGCAAAGCCTCCTTTCCTTCTTAAAAATTGCAATTCTTGTTGGTGTCGGGGCCTCACCCCGTGGAACTCGGGATACCTCCCTTCTCTGCTCGGGAACCGCAGGCTGCTGGGGGTCGCCACGCCTGGACTCACGCAGAGGGGGACAGCCACCTCTCTGCCGGGGCGACCCTCTTCAGAGGCTGTGGAGCAACTCAATCAAGGGTCCCCGAATCCTGCCAGTGAGTGATCCCTGAGCACTGCCGGCTGCGGCCTCCAGACAGACCAGAAGCACCTCTTGCCCGAGCCGCTGCTGTGCAGCTGCATGTCCAGCCCAGCCTGGCTTTGAACCGGGGCTGACATGGTTTCTTTGCTGGTTCTGTCCTGAGCCCCAGGGGACCTGCTCCTGGCTTCCAGACCATGTCTATAGCTCTGTGTGTGTGTGGGGGGGAGGGTTGGTCTGAAGGTGGGCAGGTGGGCTGGGACCCCCGTGGAAGAGGGGAGCAGCTTTAAAGGGCTCTCGCTCATAGGTCCCCAGGGGCCATCAGGACTGAGCCCTCGGGGCCAAGGGCAGGACAGCAGAGGGAGGGGTGGGGTGACTGGGGGTGAGGGCCAGGCGCTGCCTGCCTCTGGCCACTTCACAGCCTGGGCTGTCCAGCCCCAACAAAGACCCTGCCCTTTGCTGTTGGCCGCCGACCTGCCTGTACTGACCAGCAGTCGGGCCCCCTGTAGCGTTCCTCAGAAAGTCCCTGACCCTTGGGGCTGTTCCAAAGGGCCGCTTGGCTTTCCAGGCCAGCCCCAGGACCGGGCTGGACCTTCTGAGCCCATTGAGAAAATCCGCTGGATGGCCGGCTTGGGCCCAGCGCGGGCAGGCGAGAGAATTGGAGACAATGGGCGGAAACAAAGGCGCCATTGTTGGCCTGCCCGGCCCTCAGTGGGTGCCCCAGCCGGGGCGGGGGCGGGGGGGGCAGGCCGGGCACTGTGCTGTGAGGAGGGATCCAGCCAGACTCCAGACATTGCCGCCCCCTCCCGCTGGCCCTTGGCAGCTCTGGCTTGGAATTTCATCTCGGGGGGCACCTCGTAGTCTTGCAGTGGGTGGGCGTCCTTGGTGCTCGAGCCTTGCAGGGCGCTTGGTGGAGTGTTGGTGGAGTGTGGGATCGCGGGAGCTGGTGGCTTGGTTGTGCCAGTGGCGGAGTAGCTGGCCGGGTGTTGGCGTGGAGGGTGGTTGTGCCACTGGTGGTGGAGCAGGAGGAGCAGTTGGGGTTGGGCCCGCAGTGGGTGTAGCTGGTGCTGGCGGCGGCTGGGGTGCTGTTGTCGTCAGTAGTGGAGTCGAGAGGTGCTGTTGGTATTGGAGTGTTGGAGTAGTTGTGGAGTAGGTGGTGATGGAGTTGATGAGGCTGTGGGCGTTGGTGGAGTCGCTGGGCGATGCGGGAGAGGGTGTGAGTACCCGTGAGTGCGTGAGGGCAGGTAAGGGGGTGAGTGTGGGTGCGGGTGAGGGGTGACGGTGGGTGATTTCTGGTGGCCTCCAGTGGCTTGCAGCAGTCGAGGCTGATTGGGGTCCCCTCAGGTCATTACCTGTTGCCTGTGGCCACTGTGTCCAGGCCAGTGTGAGCATGAGGCTGATCTCAGGTCCAAATCCAGAGTTGGGGGGTGGGCTTTTGCCGCTGCTGCTGTCCCCTCTCCTCCTGTGTCCTGCTGTCCCCCTCACTCCTGTGTCCTGCTGTCCCCCTCACTCCTGTGTCCTGCTGTCCCCTCACTCCTGTGTCCTGCTGTCCCCTCAACTCCAGTGCTGGGCGGGAGGCGATAGCACAGTGGGGAGGGCGTTTGTCTTGCACTCGGCCGACCTGGGTTTGATCCCCGGCATCCCATATGGTCCCCAAGCACCGCCAGGAGTAATTCCTGAGCGCAGAGCCAGGAGAAACCCCTGAGCATCGCGGGTGTGACCCAAAAAGCAAAAAACAAACAAACAAACAAACAAAAAAAAAACCAGAACAACTCCAGTGCTTTCTCTTCCTCTTATTGGAGATTCTTCTTGTTTTCACGCTGTCTGAGGGCTCCATCCTTGCACATCTCTGCCTCAGCTCCCACAGAGTCCTGCCTGCCTCTCCCCTTGGTGTTCAGCGAGGGTCTGGGGGTGGCCAGGCCTGTGCAAGTGCCCCTCACTGGGTCATGCCTGGGCTGCATTCCCGGACAGTGGCCGTCCCCTCAGACAGAGACTCCCTGGACGGTGGCCGTCCCCTCAGACACCCCTGGCGGGGCCCGTCCCCCAGACAGACTCCTGGAGCCTCCCCTCGCAACTCCGACCGCCCCACAACCCCCCGCCCCCCACAACCGCCCCACACCCCCCGCAAACCTGGTGGCCGCCCTCAGAGAGACCCCTGGCCTCCCCTCAGACAGAGACTCCCTGGACGGTGGCCGTCCCCTCAGACAGAGACTCCCTGGACGGTGGCCGTCCCCTCAGACAGAGACTCCCTGGACGGTGGCCGTCCCCTCAGACAGAGACTCCCTGGACGGTGGCCGTCCCCTCAGACAGAGACTCCCTGGGCGGTGGCCGTCCCCTCAGACAGAGACTCCCTGGACGGTGGCCGTCCCCTCAGACAGAGACTCCCTGGATGGTGACCGTCCCCTCAGACAGAGACTCCCTGGACGGTGGCCGTCCCCTCAGACAGAGACTCCCTGGACGGTGGCCGTCCCCTCAGACAGAGACTCCCTGGATGGTGGCCGTCCCCCTCAGACAGAGACTCCCTGGACGGTGGCCGTCCCCTCAGACAGAGACTCCCTGGACGGTGGCCGTCCCCTCAGACAGAGACTCCCTGGACGGTGGCCGTCCCCTCAGACAGAGACTCCCTGGGCGTTGACCGTCCCCTCAGACAGAGACTCCCTGGACGGTGGCCGTCCCCTCAGACAGAGACTCCCTGGACGGTGACCGTCCCCTCAGACAGAGACTCCCTGGATGGTGGCCGTCCCCTCAGATTCTCCCTGGATGGTGGCCGTCCCCTCAGACAGACTTCTGGGGCCCTGAGTGACTCCCTCAGGTAGATGTGGTTCGCCACAGCGGTAGCTGCTGGGGTGTCTCTTGCCCCACCCCTGCTGACACCCAGACAGGCCGCAGGGAGAGCTGGCCTTGGGCCACCTCTGGGCAGGCAGCCGAGCATCCTCAGAGGCGAGAGGGGAGATGGGGCGTGCGGGTGTGCTCGGGCCCTCAGTGTGGGGCCTGCTGGGCGGTGTGGGCAGAGCAGGGCCGTAGCTGTGAGCAGGCGTCACAGCTCACTGGGCCCAGCCCCTGCACCAGGGGACCCCACAAGGGTTTGGGGGCGCAGAGGCCACATGCTTCAGCCTCCTGCAAAAGAAAAACAAAAAAAAATGGCCCCACATTCTGGCCTTGGGACCTGAGTGTTATTTCTGGAAAAAACAATTCATTTTTGAAGGGGTGCGGCTGTCCCTCCCCGTCTCTTGGAGGAATTCCCAGGCAGGGCCGTGGCCTGGTCCCCCAAACACCAAGAGGGGCTACTCCAGGCAGACTTGGATGCAGGAGCTCGCCTTCGCCTCTCCGGGCCCACCAGCTCCTCCCTGACTTCCAGAGACTTCCAGAGACTTCCAGGGCTGGGTCAGGCTCCAACCCGTAGGTCTCCTGAGGTGCCCCAGTGGGGTGCCCAGGAGCCCTGCACATGCATCCACCAGGCCTGGCACCAGCTGCCGGTTACCTCCCAGCCCCCACCCGCCCGGCCCGTGCTCCCGGTGCTGCTGGTTTCCTGGTGCCGAGGTCCGGGCGGGCCGATGTTGGGAGGCCTGCGAGATTCAGGTGTGCTAGCTCCAGAAAGGGGGCCTGTCCCTCTCCTGCACCTTGGCTCTGGGATGGGGACCCTGTGGAGGATCCCCGCTCCCGAGGAAGTGGCCACTGGTATAGCGGGGTCAGGCCGGGGTATGGGAAAGGACCTTCCTGTCCATGTCTCCGGCGTCCCCAAGGCTGCACACCTAGCTCGTGCCTTGGACGCCTCAGTGGGGCCGCCTGCGTCTCATCTCCCCATAGCTGCGGTGCCCTGGGGCCTCCCTGGGGCCCTGAGCTCCTAGCCCCGCCCCCGTGCTGTAGGAGCAGTTCTGAGTCCTGTGCCTGCGCCCCTGTTCCCCCATCGGCACCTAGAGTGTCAGCCAGAGGCTGGGGTTCCTGGCGAGGGAGACCTTGCTCCCTTCTCAGAGAAGTGCTGGCTGTGGCTGTGGCTCTCTGGACCCCCTTTCTGCAGCCACCTGCCCCGCCCCGGGCTCCCAGGCGGAATCTGCGCACCCTGTGCTGGGTTTCTGGGACCCAGCCCTGCTGCTCGGCTTCCCAGAGGATCCCTGCTGCCTTCTGGGGCCCTTCACAGCGGCAGGAGCTGCTGCTATTGTTGTTTGCTTCTGGAGCCCCCACACCCTGCCGTCCCCCCTGCTCCGCCGGTGCTCAGGAATGAAGGATGGGAATCCCTCCTGCGGCCGTCCCCGCCTGCACCCCGGCTGGCACGTGGCCCAGCTACCACTTGGCTCCTCATCCAGCTTCGGGAGGGGCCGTCTGAGGGACTGTGTGGGTCCCGGGGTACTGGGGCCCCTGTGGCTGGCCCGCACATGCACACACATGTGCACGGACTCACCTGGACTTAGATACACGCACACGCACACACACACAGAGGGACATGCACACACGAGCTGGGCGCACAGGGCAGGCGGTTGTGTTGGCTGCTGGGACTCGGGGAGGGAGGCCCCAAGTGCCCACACAGAGCACAAGGAGGGCCTTGGCCTCCCAGGGCGTCGGGGCTGGCACCTGCTCACTGTCCAGAGGTTGAGTAAGGGGCAGCCCCCAACCCAGAAGCCCAAACCCACCACCCAGTGTGGGTGAGAGGAGCAGCTTCCCAGAGCTCGTTTCCCCCTGTGTGATTCAGGCTGGTTACTGGGGGCACCCTCGGCTCTGAGACAGCCGGTGTCCCAGCGGACTGCCTGTGGTGGGTGGCATGCAGATTCGGCAGTGGTGCAGTGTGAGCAACGCGCACATGAACACACACGCACATAGATATACACACACGGGAACATGAACACATGCACACACGCAAATGCACACATACACTCACACATGAACACAGGCACATACATGATTACATGCATATATGAAAACACACGAATGTGCACATGCATGCATGCATATAAAGCACTTACATACACATGTGTGCACACATGCGTGCACACACACACGTGCCATGGGTGCTCGGGAAGCCTGTGTGCTGTGAGGGGCCCGGAAGTGTGCTGGGAAGCCCCTCCAGCCTGATGGCTTCTCCCCCTTGCAGACTCGCTTCTAGCTGCCCAGGGCACTTGGTGGCCCCACTTAGTACCTGGCCCAGGGATGTGGGGGCTGCCCGCCTGCCCCTACCGAGGCATCTCCCCTCTCGGGGCACTGTTTGTGGCAGCACCTGTTGCCGGAAGCCCAGTGCTGACCGTTCTCGGCGGGGGCCGTAGTGAGTGTGGGCCGGACTGAGGGGAGGGGTCACCGCGAATGTTGGGGCTTGGGGCTTGGAGCAGGGCACAGGCCGTCTGCAGCTGCTCACCTCCCATCCGGTCCCCTTTGGGCACCCCTGCCCCTCCCTCTGCGTGGTGGGGCCGCACGCCCAGGACAGGGAGGGCCTCAGGGCACCTTCCTTGGCCCCAGATGTTCGGGACTCTCTGTGCCAGGTAGCTCTGTTCAGCTTGTTTTGGGGCCGCACCAGGCGATGCCCAGGAATCACTCCGAAATAATTCCTGGTGGTGCTCCAGGGACCATACGGAGTGCTGGGAATGGAACCTGGGGGACCATGTACACACACAGGCACATTCGCCGCGCCTGCCCTGTGCTAGCTCCTACTGGCTGCTCAGCTTTCAGAGGTTCTGAGAGGTGCTTGGGTGTCTCACAGCTTCTGGGAGACTAGCCTCTCCCACAGGCCCTGCCCTCTCTGCCCTGGCTGGGTGCCTGGAAGGTGCTAGGCCCGGGGTCCCCCCAGTTCTCATCTCCTGAGCATGCTCTGTGGCCCAGGGGAGACGGTCATGCACCCCGTCCCCCACCCCCAGGAGAAAGGGAAGGGCCCAGTGCCGTTTGCTGTGTGCCGGCTGGCCAGGCGTCCGCGCCTTTCTGGGGTGCTGGGTGGTCCTGTGCCAGGCACAGCCCTTCCCTGCTCTCGCGGAGGCCCCAGGAATGCAGAGGGTGCCTCAGAGCTCACCCCTTCCCTCCCCTGCCCTCTGCCTGCAGGAGCCGAGGCTTTGCCAGCTGCTGGCTTCTGTGAGGACAAACCTTGTGCTCACATGCCCCCACCCACGTGCCCCCTTGGCACCCCATGGGCCTAGCTTGGCAGGGGAGCTGCTCCGTGCCCGGATGGAATATCTGTAGGTGCCAGTTCTGGTGCCTTAGTGGTGAATGTGGCCGCCTGGGACTATTCTCAGAGCTTTGGTTTTTGGTTTTATTTATGGGGTAGGGACATAAACTTTGTTTTGGTTTGTTTTGGTTTTTTGGGTCACACCTGGTGATGCTCAGGGGTTCCTCCTGGCTCTGCACTCAGGAATTAATCCTGGCAGGCTTGGGGGACCATATGGGATGCCAGAGAGCAAATCCAGGTCAGTCCTGTTCAGAGCAAACTCTCTCCCTGCTGTCGCTCTGGCCTAATGGGACATGACCTTTGTATCTGCTCCTTAAAGTTTGGGGGGACCCACAGAGCCTCCAGGGAGGTGAGGGGCAGCAGTGAGGAGAGGCCCAGGGCCGGCTCCCCCTCATGGGGGAGGTCCCTTCTGTGGCCCTCCGAGGACACAAGGGGGTGAGCGGGAGGTCGTGGCATGTGGGTGACGGACCCACAGCACCTCCCTAGTGACTGTGCGGCCTCTGAGAAGGCACCGTGGCCCTGGGCAGCCATGTGGTCAGTGACTGTGCTTACGTCTCATTGAGGCTGCATGGCCGCCTGCTTGGATGGCGTCCTTCTTCCGTCCTTCACCCCATGTCATGTGAGCTGCGTCCAGCCCTTGGGGCGCTGGTGTTGGGGGGCTGGATGGAAGGAAGTGTGCTTTTTTTTTTTTTTGCCTTTTGGGTCACACCCAGCGATGCTCAGGGGTTACTCCTGGCTCTGCACTCAGGACTTACTCCTGGCAGTGCTCGGGGGGACCATATGGAATGCCGGGGATCAAACCGGGCTGGCCGTGTGCAGGGCAAATGCCCTCTCTGGTGCTATCGCTCCAGGCCCAGAAGTGTGCTATTGATCTGATTAGACAGAACCAGAAATGGGTCAAAGCCGTAATTCAGCGGAGGGCATTTTCCTTGCATGTGGCTGACCGGGTTCGATCCTTGGCATCCCATAGGGTCTCCTGAGCACTGCCAGGAGTAATTCCTGAGTTCAGAGCCAGGAGGAACCCCCGAGCATCACCAGGTAAGGCCCAAGATGCCACAGGAAAAAACCAAAAGCAGAAATAGCGAGACAGCCGTCGCATCCTATGGGGCTGTCCCTGAGGGCTCCATGGAGGAGGGGGGCCTCAGAAAGCTTCCACTAGTCCGGCTGAGTCCTGGCTCACTCCTGCCCAGCCACCAGGAGTGCCCAGGCAGGTGGGATGCTGCTCAGCCAGTCTCTGCCGGCCGTCATGCGGGCGGTGATTCCTGGGCTGAGAGCCGGAAGCAGCTCCAGAGGTGAAGGGCCACGGCCCGCGGACCCCTTGGCTTCCGCCACAGACCCGGAAGCGTTGCTGGTCTGTGCTTGTGGTGGCAGATAGCTCATGGGCCCTACGCAGTAGCTGGGCTTCGTCAGGCAAACGGACACCTGTGCCAGCTAGCCTTGGTTAGTGCAGTCCGAGGGCCACTCTCGGGGCTGGTCAGCGGGTGCCCGCCCTGGCGTGTGCCAGCATCGTGCCTTGCCCAGAGAGACGGCCAGCCGTTCAGTGCCAGGGTGATTTATATGTGCTGGCAGCGTTGTCCAGCACCGACTCTGGCGGGGCCTTGCCGGGGCGCAGTGCCTGGGGCAGTGTTTGTCCCTGTTGCTCCCGGGGTCCCGGCCAGCCTCCAGCTCCGTGCCAGGCCCAGGAAGTAGGAGCTGGATGCGGCTTGACAGTTCCTGGTGTCCTGCCACTCCCTGTGGTTGGACAGGCGAGTGAGGCGAGGCCATCTGGCGGTATAGTTTGTGGCCACAAAGGGGGCAGTGTGGCCAGGGAGTGGCCGCAGAGGCTGGGCGGGGCCCCTGGCTGAGGGACTGACCTGACGTTCTTGCTGTGGCCTCTGAGCTTCCTCGGGGTCCGGGCACGACCCCCAGGCCAAGTGTCCAGCTGGGTGCTCTGAAACTGCCTGTTCCGAGCTGATTGATGGCTTGGTGAGGGCACGGGCGGGCGGTTTGAGTCTGAGGTGGCATTACGGGCGCTGGAGAGGAAGTGGCTGCCTTGACGATTAGAATAAACGACCCTGGGACGCACCCCAGCGCTCCTGATTTCCCTGGGTGGGGACGTGCGTGCCCGAGTGCGGTGTGTGCCCGTGTGCGGTGTGTGCCGGTGCAGTGTGTGCCCGTGTGCGGTGTGTGCCCGTGTTCGCCCGCCGTGTCGGGGCGCCCCTGCTCCTGCCTTCAGGAGAGCTCCCGATCTGACGCTTGTGGGGGACCCAGTTCCCTTCCGTTGCCGCTTCCCTCCCCTGGTCGCCCCTGGACCCCCGCTCTGCAGATGGGGGGTCTCTAGAGCAGGGGTGAGGGCCTGGCCTCGTGCGGGGCCCTGGGCCGGCGTGCTGCTGCCTCAGTGGGCCGTGCTGACAGGGAGGCGATGTGGGGGTGGAGCCCACTGAGGCTCCACGTGTCCCCCCACCGCCGCCCACCCCCGTGCCGGCCTCTGCGACAGGCTCCGGGCAGTTCCGGGGCCTGGTCATGCCCTGTCACCTGTGGGAGGCTCAGCAGCGCCCCACCCTGCCCACCTCATTCCCCGTGGCACCACCCAGGGCTGCCCCGCCTGTTTGTGCTATTGGTAACCAAACACTGACCTCATCCTGGCACCGGCCGCCTTCTGTGCTGGTCTGGATCGCGGTGCTCTTAAAGACGCAAGCAGCTGGGGTGAGGGGCCTGTGCCTGCCGTGCCTACCTGTCCCTGTTTGCCCACTGCTCGCCTGTGCCCACTGCCCATCTGCACACTGCCCATCTGTGCCTGCTGTGCCCACCTGTGACCACTGCCCACCTGTGCCTACTTGTCCCTCCTGTGCTCAGTCACCTGTGCCCACGGTGCTCATCTGCGCTGCCCACCATGCCCACTTGTGCTCAGTGTAGCCTGTGCCCCCTCTGCCCCCTCTGCCCCGTCCCCCACACTGCCTGAGTGCTGTAATAAAGGTGCCATAACCTGCTGTTCCAAGGTGTGTCCAGGACCCGGGGCACCTAAAAGGTTGCAGACCACGGAGAAACTTTCCCGTAAGGTTACCCTGCCTAGCCCCGGTGCCGACTGTTTACCATAAGGTCACTCTGCCTGGCCCCGGGTGCTGTTTTCCATAAGGTCACCCTGCCTAGCCCCGGTGCCGACTGTTTACCATAAGGTCACCCTGCTCCCGGTGGCTGTTTACCATAAGGTCACTCTGCCTGCCCCCGGTGCTGACTGTTTACCATAAGGTCACTCTGCCTGGCCCCCGGTGCTGACTGTTTTCCATAAGGTCACCCTGCCTAGCCCCCCGTGCCGACTGTTTACCATAAGGTCACCTCCTGCCCCTGTCTCGGCACCCTGCCTGGCCCCCGGTGCTGACTGTTTCCATAAGGTCACCCTGCCTGGCCCCGTGCTGACTGTTTTCCGTAAGGTCACCCTGCCTGGCCCCGGTGCCGACTGTTTCCCATAAGGTCACCCTGCCTGGCCCCCGGTGCCGACTGTTTACCATAAGGTCACCCTGCCTGGCCCCGGTGCCGACTGTTTCCGGGGCCCCCCCGCGGCTGCGGCCTGTTCCGTAAGGTCACCCTGCCTGGCCCTGTGCCGACTGTTTCCCGTGAGGTCACCCTGCCTGGCCCCCGGTGCCGACTGTTTCCCGTGAGGTCACCCTGCCTGGCCCCGGTGCCGACTGTTTCCCGTGAGGTCACCCTGCCTGGCCCCTGGTGCCGACTGTTTCCCGTGAGGTCACCCTGCCTGGCCCCGGTGCCGACTGTTTCCCGTGAGGTCACCCCTGCCTGGCCCCGGTGCCAACTGTTCCTGTAAGGTCACCCTGCCTGGCCCGGTGCCAACTGTTCCTGTAAGGTCACCCTGCCTGGCCCCGGTGCCGACTGTTCCTGTAAGGTCACCCTGCCTGGCCCCCGGTGCCGACTGTTTCCCGTAGGTCACCCTGCCTGGCCCCCGTGCCAGCTGTTCCTGTGGTCACCCTGCCTGGCCCCCCGGTGCCAAGCTGTTCCTGTAAGGTCACCCTGCCTGGCCCCGGTGCCGACTGTTCCTGTAAGGTCACCCTGCCTGGCCCCGTGCCGACTGTTCCTGTAAGGTCACCCTGCCTGGCCCCGATGCCGACTGTTTCCCGTGAGGTCACCCTGCCTGGCCCCCGTGCCGACCCCCGGGGCTGCTGTACTCCAGCGCCTGCACATTTGCCCACACAGCCTGGACAAAGGACTGGAGTCGGGGGACTCTGTCGGCCTGCTGCCCCCTCCCCAGTTTCCAGCTGGCTTCCAGTGACCCACGTCCAGCCCTGGGCCCCCAGGGCTCACAGAGGCCCTGTGGCGGGTGGGCAGAGATTGGAGCTCTGTAGGCAGACTCCTGAATGGGGAGTGTGAGCTCCAGAGGCGGGAATATCTGGCTGGGGGCTGCACACACCGGTGCCGGCCCACGTCCCTCCCTCAGGGCTGTCCCCGGGCCCTACCAGTGGCCCCACACCCTGGAAGCTGGGGTGGGGGGCAGCGCTGGACAGTCGAGTTCCCACGCCCTGTCCATGGGATGGCGTGTGCTGCAGAGGGGCACCCCAGACCTGCTCCCGAGAGGTCAGCGTGCCCTGGGTCAGTGCCCAGCAGGGGTGGGTCTTGGAGTCCGCGTGCCCTGTGGTCTGGCCCATTGGGGGGTCCTGCTCCCAGGGAGGGGCCAGCGAGCCCCCGAGGAGGGGTCATTGGGGGCTTGAGGGACTCGCTGGGTAGCCAGGCTCCTCCCTCTGTCCGGTGAGCCACCCAGTGCTGGGAAATGAGGCCTTGCCCCCTGGCGGCCCCTTGGCACGTGTCCATCACTGGGGCGGGAATTCATTTAATTACCGAGTCTGGGCTCCGGGCGCCGGAAGGACGCTGGTCCCCAGAGCCTCCTGCACGGCAGACCATGGGGAGAGCTGCAAGTGGGTCAGCTGCTGTCAGCAGCCTCCAGCCCCGTGGCCCCGCGGGATGGCTGCTGGCAGGCCGCGGCTGCACACTTCCAGGGGCCCCGGCGGTGTCTGCACCGAGAAGGCGTGACCCCTTTCCCGGCAGGGAGGTTTAAGGGAGACAGTGTGGTGTGAAGACACCAGCGGCCTCTCCCTCCCTGCTCCTCCCCAGGGACTCTCCAAAAGGTGCTGGGGGGTCGCGGGGTCGCGGGGCCGGTGCTGGAGTCTCGGGGCCTCTTGGTGACAGCCATGGGCCCGCCCTGTGCAGTTTCAGATGCTGCCCAGCTGTGCTCCGGCCCTCCTGGACAGAACGTGGACACCCCTAGGACTTGAGGGTTTGTGTTCTGGGGGCCCACACCCTGGGATGCTCAGGGGTTACAACCGGTGCTGTACTCAGGAATTAACTCCTGGTGGTGCTTGGGGGATCATATGGGATTGGGGGATCATATGGGATCCGGGGATCGAACCCGGGTCAGCCGCGTGCAGGCAAACACCCTCCCGCTGTGCTGTCGCCCCTGGGGACCCACTGTGTTGTGGAGGAGCCGCCCCTCAGGGTTTGGCCTCCAGGCAGGGGTCCAGGCCTGAGTTTGTGGCTCTCGTGTGCCCCCTGGCTGTGGCCCTGAGGAGTTTCCGCGTGACCAGGGAACCTCCTGCTGTCCTTTGGGTGGTGGCAGCGACCAGGGTGCCCCAGCACTGCCCTGCACTCTAATGCCGCTTCATGGGTTCGGTGAGGGGCCAGGTGGGGTCACACTGTCCCTTGGGTTGTGATCGTCAGGGACGGCTGTGGACTGCCAGCCCGGGGGTTCTGTGCTGGGGGCTTGGGGACAGTGCAGGGCTGGCCTCCAGCACCGCGTCCCTCACCCCTCCTGGGGGGCAGGTAGGGGCAGGTCAGTCCTTGGGCCAGCGTGAGGGGCCCCGTGCACCCCACCTCCTGCTCCCTGTGGACCTGTGAAGGGGGACTCTCCGGCATGCCCGGTTATGTGGCTGGTGTTGGGGGGTACAGGTCCTACGCCATTGGGACCCCCAGCTGCATCCTGGGGGACCCCACCTTGTCCTGCTGGTTTGGCTCTTGGCTCTGCCCGAGTGTGGGGGACCTTTAGGCCCCCCCCCAGTCCTGCTCTTCTACTTTTGCCCCTAGCTGGGTGCCCTGAAGCAAGCCACCCGTGTGCGGTGGGTGGGGCAAGGCTGGTGGGGGCTGGCCCTCCCTCTGAAGAGGGCAGCCACAGTCCCTGAGGCTGGCTGAGGGCTGGGGTGGGGCAACGTGGGTCTGCGATCGGGGTAGCTGAGAGGGCGCATGGGCCCGTGTGCTCTGGGGTCTCCGTGCTGTGGGCAGGTCTGAGGGTGCTCCAAGTGCTCAGGGCCTCACTGAGCGGCTGGGGGCTGCCCCATGCAGGCTCCTGCTGGTGGGCGGGGGCAGCACTTCCCTGGGGGGCGCTACACGGGCCTCAGTTTCCCCCTGGGTGGACTCTCACGGCTCTTCTCCTTCCAGAACCCTCATCCTCCTACGTGCGGCCACTAGAACCCAAAGCGAAGGTGCTCGAGGGTGACAAGCTCCTCCCACAGGTAAGTGCAGGGTGGGTGGGGCATGTTGGGCACAAGGCACCCCAGGGCCACAGTGGGCCTTACCCTGCCCCACCCCCAGCTTCCCTGCAGCTCCCCTACAGCTCCCCTGCCTGTGACCACCCTCCACTATTCTTGCCCGAACTCTGTACATGGTCACCCCATCCCTCACCCTTGCACAGGCAACACCTCACTCCTGCAAGGCAACTCCTCACCCTGCAAGGCAACACCTCACCCCTGCACAGGCACACCTCACCCCTGCACAGGCAACACCTCATCCCTGCACAGGCATACCTCCACCCCTGCAAGCACCTCACCCCTGCACAGGCAACACCTCACCCCTGCAGCCACCCGCAAGGCAACACCTCACCCCTGCACAGGCAACACCTCCACCCCTGCACAGGCACACCTCACCCCTGCAAGGCAACACCTCACCCCTGCACAGGCATACCTCACCCCTGCAAGGCAACACCTCACCCCTGCACAGGCACACCTCACCCCTGCAAGGCAACACCTCACCCCTTTACAGGCAAGGCACACCTCACCTGCACAGGCACTGGCCACCCACACCTCACCCCTGAGTGGGCCTGGGCAGTTCCACAGCCCTGCATAGGTTCCCATTAGGATCCCTGTTACCCCAAGGGCAGATGTGAGCCAAACCCCAAATTGTGGACTGGGTTGGGACTCCATGAGGGACTCAAGCCTCAGGTTTGGGGGAGCCGGGGGTGAGGGCAGGAGGCTGAGGTCTCAGCGGCCTCTGGGGGGCATCCCGGGCCAGACCGGGCAGTACAGGAGCAGGTGGGGTGGTGGCTCTCTCCCGGGAGGATTGACGGGCAGCTCTCAGGGCACACCGGGAGCCCCCGGGAGCCGGCATCATACACACCCGCCTCAGCAAAGCGAAAGGGGGCAGCTCTGGGGGCCAGGAAGGGATGCGAGTCGCTCTCACAGGCGGGCTCTGGGGATCTCACCGCCCAGGAAGCCCCCTGAGCTGCTGGCACTGAGCTGGGGGCTTCTGGTGGGAGGGCAGCCCCCCCCGGCCCCGTTTAGCTGCCGCCTTTTTCTTTCTCCCGTTGCTTTGGCAGTTCCAGCAGTCCCCTCACATTTCGGTCATCTCAAGCCCCTGTGGTTGGTGCCGGTCCTGCCCCGTGGTCTCTCACTGTTGGGCCCAGCCAGCCTCGGGGGTCGGTGTCTCCCTCTGGGCCTGTCAGGACCACCTGACGCCACTCAGCGTGTGCCGGAGCAGGGGGCTGGGGCTTGTAGCTTCCCTGAGACCCTCGGCTCCGCCTACACCCCCTGCCTGGGAGGTTCCGTGCACAGTCGCTGGGCCATTTCCGGCTGCCACCAACCGGGCCAGGGGTCTGGGTGCCCCCAGTGCCCCAAGGCCTCTTGCAGTTGACTGCTCAGCAGACCTGCGCCTGGGGTGCTGGGAGGAGGAAGTGACGAGTGAGCTCAGGAGGGCTCCCCCAGACCTCTCCCCGGTGAGGTACCCCAAGAGGCGTACCACCATTATCCCCAGGAGTCCAGGGAGGGAGCCTTGGCCGGGCAGAGCGGGTGGGGGTGCTAGGCTGTCCCCCAGGAGTCCTGGTCGGGGTTCACCGTGCGGTGACCCATTACACGCCCTGGGTGAGTCCGGGTGCTGCGGCCACCAGGGTGTCCCAGAGCCCCTTCCGGCTTCCTGCTCTGAGGCCACCCCTATGGCCACTGGGGCCTCTTCTCTCCTGGGGACGGGAAATCATGTTCGTGGACCCAGATTCAAGGGAGCCACCTAAGGCTGAGCGTGTGCGTTTGTTCATTCGTTCGTCTCGTTCGTTCATTCATTCATTCATTCATTCATTCATTCGAGCGTGTGCATTTGTTCATTCATTCATTCACTCATTCGTTCGTTCATTCTTGTTCATTCACTCACTCACTCACTCACTCACTCACTCACTCACTCACTCACTCGCTCATGCACTCCTCCCAGCAGCTTTGCACCTGACCGGGCCCCATGTCCGTGCTGCCGTGGTCAGAGGGCTGTGTTCCAGGGCCCACTCTGGGGCCTCCCTCTCCAATGGTGGGGGACCCTGGGGGCAGGGTCGAGTCTCATGAGGCTCAGCCCGCATGGATCCTCCCTGTGACACAGGCCCGGGGCAGGGACCCCACGCAGAGGAAGGGGCTTCACTGGCTCCCGGCTCCCCACTCACTCTGTAGCTGCAGTCCTAGTCCTGGGCTCCAGGCTCGGGGCTGGTGTGGGGACAGGTCCGGGGCGACTGTCAGGTGGTCGGGCCCTGACCCCTCGCCCCGCCCGCAGCAGGCTGGCTCGGAGAGTACCCGTACGCTGCGGAAAGGCTTCTCCCTGTACCACTCGGAGTCCCAGCTCGCCGCCCCTGCAGCCGCCCTACACTGACCCCCTGCAGAACGTGGAGTGCCCCCACCCATCCCACAGACCCCGCAGAACCTGGGGCCTCCCCGCCCCACCCCCTCCTGGATGGCCTAGATCCAACTGGACCCGCACCTTGCACACTGCCCACCTGCTGCCAGGTCTAGGAAGGGTAGCAGGAGGTAAGGGTGCCTGGGCACAGACCCCAGCAGGCAGGAAGTGGGGTGCCCAGGCATGGACCCCAGCAGGAAGGAGGTGAGGGGGTGCCTGTGTCCACCTGCTCTGCCGTGTCCACTTCCAAACTGTCCCCACATGAGCCCCCAGCAGCGATAGCTTTGAGTCACCCCTTGGGGCTGGCAGGCGCGGCACCATCAGTCTCTGGCCCTGCCATGCGGCTCGGCCGACGGCACCCCCCTCACCAATTCCCTTCCTGTCTTGGGGTGTTGCGTGGACATTCCTGCAGCTCACATTGGCCTTTGCGCCTTCCGAGGCCCCTGAAAGGGTGTGGGCTGCCCTTGTGTGGACTTGCCCTGCCGTGGCGTGTCTGTGGCTCTGCCTCACGTGATGTCCCTCTCGTGGACGTGGTCGGGGAAGGCCACCCCAGCACACCAGCGCCTGTTTGCAGCCCTGGGGGATGGAATGGGCCTGAGGCCCGCAGATGGGCCTGGATCCCCACTCCGCCTGGTCTTGGCCACATACAAGTCCTGACCTTGTTCTCACAGCCCTGCACAGGGGGCTGGGGCCGGGCAGCCCTCACTTGTCACTTACAGGGTGATTGCTTGACCCCGGGGCAGCCAGGAAGCAGAACCTGAAACCTGCCACCCCATTCCCCATTTTCAGGGTGTGGGGGCTTGGGGAGGGTCCGGAGGTTGTTGAGGGCCCCTGCAGACAGTGGCGGCTGCACTGACAGGGGACCCTGCCTGGCCACTGCCCCAGTCTCAGCCCCCATGGCGCAGGCTCAGGACCAGGGCAATGAAGGACAGCTGCCCGCCAGGGCGGCCCAGGGCCAGACTCCGGGGAGCTCTTGCCCCCGCTGGTCACTATGGGAAGTGCAGCCCGTCTCAGATTGTGGCCCCCACTTTCTTCACCCCAAACCCCCTCGCTCTGGAGCTCCTGCTCCACGGCACACACTGGGTTGGGGGGCACAGCTGTCCCTGCTCGTGGCTGTGGGTCCTGCATGGGGCCAGGGTGGGGTTGCGGCTTCTGGAACTGAGGGCCCTCCTGGGACTGAGGGCCTGGAACTGTGGCCCTGAGGACCCCACAGCTGCCCAGAGGCCCACCACAGGATAAGGAACTTGAGCGTGTGGAGACCCGGGACAGGCCCCCCAGCTTGCACACGGGATCTGCTGTGGGCCCCACAAACCCCACAGAAACCTCCTGGGTCCCCCAACACTGCTCTAGGCAGAGGGAGAGGTTGGGGCCCCTACGGACATACCCTTGGGGAGGTATACCCTTGGGGAGGGTTGAGAGGCCCCATAGGGGCGAGGGCTCCCCTCTCCCAGGAGTCCTCTGCCCTGTCTAGCCCTTCCCAGCACTCGGCCCCTCTCACCTGACGCTCCTTCTCAGGGCCCAGCCTATGGGGTCCCCGAGCTGCCCTCGCCCCCTCCACCAGCCACAGCTCAGTGGGCCGGAAACCCGAGGCTGTTGTGAACGCCATGAAGGTGAGTGACCCCAGCCCCCTGCACAAACCCCATCCTGACCCCCGCCCAGCCCAATCCCTCTAGCCTCTTAGTTCTACCCCCAGAGTCCCGCCCTACCTCTTGGTGTGGCCCGAGGCCCCCTGGTCTCGACTCAGCCTGTGGGGCCGGGGCTCACCTGCAGGAACACCCACAGGGGAGGGGGCCAGGTCCTTCCAGCAGGGCTGGACTAGACACTGGACCCCCCAGGACTGGGCCCCTCACGCAGCACGGCCTCTGGGCAGTGTGAGCTGCCTGGCACCCCAGACTCCTGGTCCAGGGGAGCCCTCAAACAGCCTCACACCCCCTCACTGTTCCAACCCCAAGCACACCCCCCCAAGCCCTCCTACAAGCCCCCTCCCTGTCCTCCCCGCCCGAGCCTCCAGGCCTTTTTGTCCCAGGGTCGACCCTGGGCTGGAGTCCGCCTGCCCCACATCTGTCTCTGTCCTCGGCTCCGTCCCCGGGTGCAGGGGTGGATGGGGGGGGGTCCCTTTCTCTGACCCGCCCCTGCTGCAGGTGCTGGAGGTGCACGAGAACCTGGACCGGCAGCTCGGGACAGCTGCGAGGAGGACCTGAGTGAGAAGGAAAAGGCCATCGTGCGGGAGATGTGCAACGTGGTGGCCGCCCACTGTCCCCGGGTGCCCGGGGCTACCCTCACTGTCCCCAGGGGGGCTTGGGCGGGGGTGTGGGGGGGCTGCCCTCACTGTGTCCCCAGAAGCCCAGGGGTCCCTGCCCTCACTGCCCCCAGGGTGCACAGGGGGGCTTGGGCGGGGGGGGTGTGGGGGGGCTGCCCTCACTGTGTCCCCAGAAGCCCAGGGGTCCCTGCCCTCACTGCCCCCAGGGGTGCTTTAGGTCCCTGCCCTCACTGTCCGTCCCCCAGGTGGTCTGGAGGAAGCTGGGAGACGCCGCTAGTTCCAAGCCGTCCATCCGGCAGCACCTGTCTGGGAACCAGTTCAAGGGCCCTTTGTAGCCCCGCGGGAGGCGCAGGTGGCCCGGAGCACCTCCTCTGTGACTTGTACATAGATGGATACGACCCGTCTGTCCGGGACACCTGGCTCAGGGGCCAAGTCGAAGGGCGCGTGCTGCGGCCCAGTCCCTGCCGGCCGCTGGGGACCGACCGCATCTGCTCCTCGCCCCAACCTGCACCCACGGTGTCCCTCGACCTGCCCTTTGGGGTCCCTCCCGCTCAGTGCTGGGTGTCTTCTCTGAGGGGCCCCCAGCCCGCCGTCACTGTGGACAGAGCCTTGTGGTGGGGTGACGGGGTCCGCATCTCCCGAGGACCTGGCCCGGCTCTGACTGTCACTTGCTGTGACCTTCAGCCTTCACTCGGCCACCCTGGGGCTCAACGTGCTCCCGGGGCGGGACCCTGGCCTTCAGCAGAGTTCTGGCCTTTAGCCCAGTCTGAGTTCTGCCTTCTGGGCACCATAGACCACGCCCTCCCACTCCTGGGCAGAGGCCTGCAGTGTAGACGGCGCGTCAACCCTTAGGGCGTGAGTGGGGACGTGAGGCCCAGTGGGGCAGGTGCAGTGGACCCAGGCATTGCCTGAGCCCCACTCCGTGCCACGGCCCCTGGGTGCTAAGCACCCGTTCCTGGTCCGACGCTGCCAGTGGGCCTGGCCTGGTCCGCCCCAGGCTCCCGCCCCTGGGAACACTGACCCGGTTCCACCCACACCTGCTTGTCCGCGTGCCCTAGGGTACTGCCCCTCAGGGGATGCTGTCTCCCCAGAGGGCCCAGTGGGCACCGCTGACCGAGACTTGGGGCTCAAGCAGGAAAGGGCGCCCCTGCCCCCAGCCGGGTGGAGGCCACTGTGGGCTTCGGAACAGCTCTGGTGGGTCGGGTTTCTGGAGGGGCCGCTGGTCTAGCTGCCCCACGGCAAGCAATAGGGCTCCCAGGGCTTCGCCCATGGGGGAGCCCCTGCAGCCCCCACCCGGGCTCAGGAAGGCTGCCTGGGAGCCCTGCCCGCCCGGCGCCCCACAGGTGGCGTCCCAGCTAGAGGCAGTGGAAAGGTCCCCTCCAGCCCCTCTGCCTGGCTCTGCTCTGGGAGGGGGCCCGCAGCACTGGAGGCCCCTTCCTCTGTGCCCGTCCCTTCCCTGGCCTGTCTTTACTCCCACTGTGACAGCGTCCCCCATGGGCCTCGGAAGTTTCATCCAAAACTTCGAGCTACACATCAGTGTTTAAAGAGGAGAAAGTGACCTTTCTTTTTTTTCCTTGCAAACTTGAGCGCGAATGAAATACTACTGAGTTTATTTCCTAGGGACCGAGCAGGAGGCCGAGGGCCGCAGTGTTTCCTAACCCGGGGGTGCGGGGTGCACGTGCTGCTCTCTCACGTGGCGGAACGGCTGGTTCCTGTCTGGGCCGCAGCCGGGCACTCGTTTCTGCGGACTGTGACCAGGGTCAGAGTTGACCCCTGCCCAGCTCTGGGCACAGCCGGGAGCCAGGCACCCCGGGCCCATTTCTACCTTCTGTTGAACCACTTTTGATTTGGGGAGAGAAACGAAATAGACCTTTTGATAGTGTGGTGAAAGCATTGATCTGAACTATTTTAGTAAGGAGTCAGAAGGCTGATAGCGTCTACTTTGTGCTAGATAATAAAGGCTCTCTGCAAGCCTGCTGGCTGGCCAGTGCCCACTGCTCATCTCTCTCAGGGTGCGGTCGCTGGGCAGAGGGCGGGAACCCTGAAACGGGCTCAGTGCCCCCAACTCTCAGGGTGGAGAGCGGCAATCACGGTTGGCAGCTGTGGTTCCCTCGGCCTGGGAGCAGAGGGTGGTGAGCTTCAGGACCTGACGCCCCCAACACACTCCAGACCAGCTTTCCAGAGACTTTATTGGACAACGAAGGGGTGTCGGGGTCTCTTTTGGAACCAAGATGGAATTCACAGTATGCTGTTACATTCACTTAGAAAAATATCTCTAGTACAGGGATCTGCGAATCGATGTAAACACTTTCCAAGTACAACTCCCCCTCAAACAATGGAGGGCAAAGAATGCAAATATTTAAACCAAAAGTGAGGTCCCTCCGGCCTCGGGGTGTGTGGGCAAACGCTGGCTGCTGTCGGAAGCCTGGGCAGAATTCGGAGGGCTGGGGCTAAAGAAACGCTCCCCCAGGAGAGCGAGGCACGGGTCTGAGGGAAACGCACTCCTGGAAGCTGCTCTGGGAAGTGTCCCCAAGTGACCCAGTGTGGGACACGGCCCCTCCCTCCCTGCAGAGATGGCCCCGCGGGTGTGGCAGTTCCCGGGCAAGGATCCCGGCCACCTCCCACAACCACCCCTTCCAGTGGACGACGTGCTGGGAAGCCAAGCAGGAGGCCTGGTTACCTCATCCACGCCGCCCCCCCCCAGGCCCCCACTGGCGGCATGCCAGGTGGAGGGATGGGTGGTGGCACAGGGGCTGCCCTCCTGGGGCACAGCTGGAGGCGGGTAGCTAGCCGGGGGCAGGCCCAGGCCTGGAGGAGGGTGCGGAGGGACTGTGTGCGTGGGGGCAGGCGTGGGGCGGGGCGGGAAGTTGGGGTTATAGGTGGGGCGGCGGGGGTAGCCAGGAGTAGGAGGGGGAATGGCAGGTGGGGGAAGGAGGCGGGTGGCGGGGGCACAGGCGGGGGGGGTGGGTTTGGGGGTACACATGGGGGGTGGTAAGGGAGGTAGGCGGGGGGCAGTGCCCCGTAGGTGGGGCCGTCGGTCTTCATCATGGACTGCAGGCTTTGGTAGCCCCTCGCCCGACATGTACGAGCTGGTGGTTGACATCCCTGTGATGTAGCTGGCTGGTGGCGGTGGGGGTGGACCCGGTGCGGCAGCGGCGGGGGCTGGTGCACGGGCGCTGGGTGGGCCGGGGAGGAATCTGGACTTTCGGCAGCTCACTGGCATCCACAGGGCCTGGTGGCTCGGCCTCACCCAAGGCAGGAGCCAGCGGGGGCTTCCGGTCTGGAGGGGCCAGGGGAGAGGTGACCCAGGGCCGCCTATGGGCACGAGCCCTGCAGAGCTCTCGGCCACCCCCAGCTTTCTGGAGACCTCTGGCCTGCCACTGGCTCTTTCCTTCAGCCGCCTGTGCCCGCAGCACCCTGCAGCTCTGCGCCCACGCAGGGTCTTAGTCCGAATACTCGTGCGAATCAGGATGCTCAGGCAGACTGAGTTTACAACATCTCCAGAATGTTTGGGTTTATGGAAGACAGTTAAAAAAGTGCCCTCGACTTTATCTCTGGCTTCGAGATGCCTTTCTACAGACTAACCTGGGACCATCCAAGTGCCCCCCACAAAGGCTCGAGGGAGCTGCCACCTCCCCACCGGGTGCACTTACCTGGCGGGGCGGGTGGGCCGGAGGCAGTGGAGGGTGAGTGGGCTCCAGCTTGGGGATTTTGGTGGTGGCGGTTCTGAAAGGGACAAGGAGATGAAGCGTCACCTGCCCGTGAAGCCGTGACCAGATGTGTACACGGAAAGCCGCTAGGACCTGTCCTGCACGGCGCCGAGGAGAGGTGGCTGGGCCATGTCAGCAGAGCAGCCCACTTTCTTGCTGACCCCAGTTTCCCCCCTGGCCCTATGCAGGTTCACTGGGCCCAGGCCAGGCGGAGAAGGAGCCGCTCCCACTTCAGGCACGCCCGAGCTAGCCTGGCCCCTGCTGTCAGCACCACGGCTGAGGGGTGCTCTGGGGCAGAGGTGAGAGCGCCCCATCCTCTAGCTCCTGCTCGGACCTCGCTGGTCTGCTCTAGTGTGCGGCGACAGGCCACAGCTGTGGCTTCCTCCATCCCTGATGTGGCCACACTAGGCGCCGCCCTCCTTCCCTCCATTCCTGGAGACCCAATGCCCCTGGCTACAGCTGTGGACTTGGGATCTTCTCTCTGCTGTCCTCCCCCCAAAGGTGGCTCGGGCCTTCCTGCCCCGAACTGGCTCTGTCCCCGCTGGGGTTCAGCGCCCACCCCTGTGCCCCATCAGGTTCAGGCGGTGCAGGTTGGCTTTTCTTATGCAGGGGCCATACAGCTCTGGACATCTAAGGGGACCACGGGCGGAAGCTACACGAACGGGCACAAGACTCGGGGTAACAGAGGGAAGTGTGCAGAGAACAGAAGTGACGGAGACAGGGAGAGCTGGGAAAGGTTGGTGGCTGACCCCTAGTCTCGGGTGTGGTGTGGAGGAAAGGGGTGCCAAGGCAGCGCCCCACTGACCGAGCTAGACACGGGCATTACCTGCGGCTTTGCTCTCTTCTTTGGGGGAGACCACCTGTCACAGGAGAGAACATGGTGTCACTCAACAAGACAATCGGAGGAGCCAGGCACTCCCGCACGTGGCTTCGGAGCCCTGCTGCTTCCTCCCTCTCCCTGCTGGAACCCAAAGGTGGACCCAGCTGACGGACAAGTGCTCCCGCTGGGCTCAGGCCTCATCCCATGCCTTCCCGAGGTTGCACATGCAGTGTGCGGACAGACCTTTTCCCCCAAAGGCTTTCTTCGAGGGCCAAAGTTCGGGGCCCACTGGGGAAACCCTTAACCCCAAGCTGTGTGTGAGCTCGCCGCCCACAGGAGAGGGCTGGGACGCCAAGCCAAGAAACAGTCGGGCGCGTGAGGAGGCAGGAGCAGGGAGCGAGCGCCCCCAGGGCTCTGCTCTCTCCAGCTTGTCCCCATCTGGGTATCTGGGAACTGGTGATGAGAGAGCAGGGAACCTGCCTCCGGGTGAGATGGAGGGGCCCGAGCAGAGTGGAACCCCAAGAATGGCTGCGCAGTGACAGCCAGGTGTGGACACGCCAACACCCTGTCACCCCATTATGTGGGAGCCCGGAAACCCACCTCAGCCGTGGCAGGACTGGGCAGGGAACCGGCTTGGGGCTCAGGGGAAACGTTGTGAATGAATATGCTACAACCTGCCGGGCAGTCCTGAGACCCCGTTATGGTTGCCCTGGCCCATCTGGCAGTGGACTAAAGCTCTGTGATGCGGCTGTGCCCAGTTCGTGAGCCTGCTACATTGTGACAAGTGTGTTCCTTGTAAGACAGGAACAGTGCGACCAGAGGGCACTCTGGTATCATGCCCTGTCGAAGGGACCCGAGCAGTGGCCTGGCAGAGGACAGGCACCTCTGCTCCTGATCATGCTGGTCTGGGGCTCCCGGACGTGCATCAGAGGATGAGGTGCAGTGGGCCACCCTCTTTGGTGCCATGATCCCTCGGAAATGGGTGCGGTGGCCCCTACTCCCCCAAGCCGTCATACCCCACTCACCACGGCCCTCTTGGCCTGCCGGGTGGACTAGGCTGCGGAGATGGTTTCTTGGGCGGTTGTGCCGGTGGTGGCGGCGGCGGCTGCGGGGGCGGCGGGCTGTGGGTCCTTCTGCGGGGCTGGGGCGGCTCGGTGGCCTGTGGGGGCTGGGGCTGGGACACTGGTGGCACCTGTGGTGGGGGCTGGAGCGGGGGGCTGCTGCAGCTGGTGCGGGGTGTGGTGTGGCATCTGCTGCTTCCCCCTGCAGTACAGGTCCAGGATCTGGTGGCAGATGTCTAGGCGAGAGCATGAGGCGTGACCTCAACGGGTCTGTCCGGGAGTCCCGGAACACCACCGGCCCCTTCCCCTTCCTGCTCCCCACCCAGGACCCATGAGGGCACCATCTTGGCAGTTCGCCCGGCTCTGCGTGGACAGAAGAAAGCATGGGGCAGGCATGGGGTCCGCGGTACCTTCTAGAACGTCCACAGGGACGTCCTGCACGAACTGCTCCCACCACCTGCGGTACATGGGCTTTGCAGTCCACTCCTGAATCTCAAACTTGCACAGACGCCCTGCGAGGTACATCACTGCCACCGCGATGATCTCAGGCTCCCACTGCAGCGACAGCGCCGTGCAGAGACTGACCAACGGGAGACAGAGCGACATGACCCGGCTGCGCCACCATGGCCGGCAGGAAGGCGGCTGCTGGATCATAGGGGCAGGGGTGGACTCCCTGGAGGTGCTCCCACGAGCACGCGCTGCCCAGGTGCCGCGAGGCAGTGGGGCCTGTTGTGGCAGCCATGTCCTTTCTCTCCCTGCCCCGGAGTCCAGGATCCCGGCAGGAAGCAACGCGAGCGGTCTGTGCTCGCCAGACGGCCCGCTCAAGGCCTCTGTGCTGTTTCTTCCGACGAGAAAGAGACCCAGGCACCCCTGCTGTCCCCCAGAGCCATCCAGGCCCCAGGACCATCACAGGATTTACAAAGATTCTACTTAAGTTGCAATTCAGAACAACTGGCTCGCAACAACAGGACATGCACCTGAAAAATGTTAGTTATTTGGGGGCCAGTACTCAAGAGCATACAGGGTGTTGGGGAGTAACACCCCCGGGCTCCCACATGCAAAGCCTGTTACAGCCATTGGCACCTTCTTCCCAGACGTGTCACTTGCAGAAGCAAATAGCCCTAAGTTTTCAGATGTCCAGACTCCCCAGCACCCTGCTTTTAGTTTCAGCGTCACTGAGGCTCTCTCACAGCACGGTGGACAGAGCTGGGCAGAGCAGGCCTGAGGGGCCCTGGTGCCCGTTCTAAAGAGTTACCCGCTGGGAGCCCACATAGAACCAGGGTGTGGCCAAAGGAGGCTACCAGGTCCCCACCCAGTCAAAAACCCCCAAAAAACTGACATTCAAACAAATGTACCTGTCATTTACAAAAGTCCACGCCATCTGAACCAACTTCTGAATTTTGTTTTTATCACCTAGAACAGCGGGGTGAAGTCAGGTTAGCAGTGACAAGAAAACAAAACGGGGCCCAGAAAGCCCCAAGGGTCTCTCCAGTTGGCCCTGGGCGGTCACCCTACAGGGCTCTGCTGAGGAAGGAGGGCAGCCCGCCTGCCCCACCGCACCTCCTCCAGTTACCACGGAGCCACCACTTCTGGCAGGCTCCAGGCCTGACTCATTTTCCCGGCTCCTGTCACTGGGGCCCCAGATGCCATGAAGAGGGACACGTAGGACAGCTCAAGCTACACACGCGGACGGTTTCGTTACATAAGCAAGAGCACCTTATCCTCAAGACTTGGGTTTCAGAGCAAAATGGTTCTTTTTAAGAAATGTTTCCTGGGGCCAGAGCGATAGCCCAGCGGGTAGGGCGTTTGCCTTGGACACGGCCGGCCCATGCCGGCCCGGGGTTCGATCTCTGGCATCCCATATGGCCCCCGAACACCGCCAGGAGTAATTCCTGAGTGCAGAGCCAGGAGGAACCCCTGAGCATTGCTGGGTGTGACCCTAAAAAGAAAAAAAAAGTTTCCTTACCTTTGAGTTGCTTCGCATACTTGAGCAGGAATTGGTACGGATGTTCTACCTGCAAATCAAACTTTATAGTCTGCAGCAGGATTCTCTCCAGAACCATGACTTCTTCCTGAAAACAGAAACCACGCCCGGGGGTGGTCGCTGCCAGGAGCGATCTGACAGTGCCCCGGTCAGCAGCACTCCTGGCCCCCTGCTCCTCTCTGCCCTCGGAAGTCCGGCCTGCTCAGTGGAAGGGGCAAGCCTCACTCCTGGGAAGGACCCAGACCAGCAGAGACTCACAGGTAGTGTTTATACTCTTGGAAAGCTCATTCCCTTCAATATGTGAGTCCCTTTCACAAAACGCACCTTTCCCTTAGAACTGAACCCAGCTATTGTTTCTGAAAACTCCGTGACTCACAAAAGGATGAGAATGGCCGTCCCACATGGTGACAGTCCTTGGGACGGGCCGGCTAGACACGCACACCACGTAAGGGAAAGACCCACCCTGCGGGGGTTCCCTCAAGCTGGAATCAGCAGCCCCAATCCCAGTGTCAGTGATGGAACAAACCCACCCTACACTGACCATCTGGAACAGGCAGAACACGGGCATACCAAGCATTTTCTGTTTATCCCTCTGCTTTAAACCAGGAAGGGAGAATTCTTCATTATTACTCTTCTTTTTTTTTTTTTTTTTTTTGGTCACACCCAGTGATGCTCAGTTACTCCTGGTTCTGCCCTCAGGAATTCTATTGGTAGTGCTTCGGGGACCATATGGGATACCGGGAATGAAATCCAGTTTGGATCCATGTGAAAGGCAAATGCCCTCCCTGCTGTACTATTGCTCCGGCCCCTAATTACTTATTTAAATCTTTCACTCTGGAATAGTTTTAACCTCCTGTCCTTTCTACTACACATCCCAAAGTTTCCAAAAATTCCTTGTAAGGTTTATTCCTGGAAAATTTATTTTACCGCTGCTACAGCCAATGTGCCCACATACATTCTCCTTGCATTCAACCTCTAGCCAGACCACACCGAGAGCACAGTATAACGAAGACCCAGCGTGGGAAGAATAAGTGAGAGGATCACAAGTCTGCAAAGGAGCCCGCACGAATGCTGCAAAAAATGACGAGAGCACTGGTGGGCCAGCAGCCCAGTGGCTGTGGGGACACACGGAAGGGCAGGCTTTCACTTTCGAGGATGACAGTACTGCGCGGCAGAGGAAGATGAAGATTGTTTCAACCCTAACTTTTCCACGTGTTCCTTCAGGAAAGCATTGGAAGATTTTGAGATTTTCACAAAGCTTAAGTATCCCATGAACATTCTCCCACTCCCTCTGACAGCACCTGTTTTCCAGAAATGAACGTGAAACAATCCAGATAGGAGCCTGGACCCTGTGCGAGACAGCCCGAGGCCGCTTCTCTCTGTGCGACAACACTCCCTGACTGGGGTAATGAAGGGCTGGCACGCAGCACTCCTGGCTTTCCCTCAGCCCTGCATCGCCCGTCCTGGGCCAAGCTGTTCCCAGGCCGAAGCCTCTGACCCACGGAGCTGTGGCAGTGCCAGTCAGGGCACCAGCTGCAACACTGGGTCGCAGGGTCATCCTTCAGGCAGTGACCAGAGCAAAGAGCTGATGCCTGGGTGCGACAGACCTCTAAGTGGGAAGCATAGGGTCCGAGCTGAGTGCACGAGGGAGATTGACCCGCGATCCTGCGCTTCTGTTTCTGAGCTGCTTGTATAGCCGCTCTCTGCTGAGGACAGTGGCGACTGCCCAGATGGTGCCAGGGGGAGAGAGGGAGCCAGGGCTGGGGCACTCTCTGCCTCAAGGCCAATCGGGGCTGCAGAACTTCCACTGTCCTGAGCCTGCTGTAAAAGGTAGCGGAAAGGTGGGGCGGGGGCAGCTTCTCTATAGGCAACAGGGGGAACGCCCGCCCGACAGGGAAACGCATGCCCCGACAGGGAACTGCAGCAGATGGGCTAGCTTTAGCGATTCCACTGTCACTCTTCCTTTTTCGGTCTGGGTCTTTTATTCCCATACATTTGTAGGCACTTCCAAGACCCAGGCAATCACCTGCCAATTCACATCACACAGGAATTCTTGGAAGGGGAAGGCAAACTGCAGGAAATAGCGCTCACACTGTGACAATGTCCAGACTAACAGAATCAATCACAGCACCAGCAAATGCGAATGTGGTCTTGGCTTGGGAGCTCCTTGAGTACAGAGAACACAGACACAGAGCGGACGAGCAGCAGCTAGTGCGGGACCACCGGACAGACCCTGTGCCTGACGAGCCCAAGCTCTTCCCAGAGGATTGGTCAGTCTGGAGTTCAACGAGAACTTGTCAAAGCACGCTCTGTCCAGACACTGCACCAAGCGAGAGGCAAGAGGACATGACTGGCTTTGCAGCCCTCGTGGACTATGAGGAGGGTTCTTTGTGTGACTGCTGAATGGAAACACACCTACCAAAGAGCCAGGATCACTGTAACGACAGGAGACAGGAACAGGTGGGGGGAAAACTGTCACCAGGTGTCTGAAGGGGGTGTTCTGAGGACATAAAAGCATCACTGATCGGAGTCCCTTTCCTGATTCTGGCGGGACAGTTAGGGACACATCTGCTACCTCCCTTCTGACACAGCTGGAACGCCACGCTCCCCACCGGGCCCAGGTGGACGGAGTCAACACAGATGCATGCGCAGGGTAGTCTGCTAGCACAGGCTGCAGCGTCGCAAGCTCTGTTCAGGTCCACCGACACACCATCCCCCAGAGTGCTGGGCCCAGCAGCAGAAGCCCAGGTGCAGGCTGCGCCCCGCCCTCTTCTCTCAGGGGCCCTTCAGGGGCCCACTGGGGACTTCCAGCATTATGCTGCCACTTGAAAGCATGACTGGCTGGCAGATGGCTTGGAGGGCTGAGCACAGGCTTTGCGGGAGCTCTGGGCCTGCACCCGGCACTCCAGGGTCCCCCCTGTACCACTTAGTGTGGCTCAATAACAACAAAACCAGACCCCCCCAGCCCATACCTTGGGTCATCTCCAAACTGGCCAAACTGCACATCATTTAATAGACTGCGGGCTGTTTTGATGATATCTTTACACTTTTTGGCGTTTCTTCAACTTTCCCAGCCAGAAAGAGACAACAAGCTCCTGTCACCTGGAAGGGAGACACAACATTCCCGAGACGGTCACCAGGCTCTCCTGCCCTCTGCCTGCCCTGAGGCCTGCTGGCTCTCCAAAGCCTGAGGCGACTGCACGCCTCCACTCAGGTGCCACCCAGAGTCTCGGAGACTTAAGTTTCTGAAGGCAGCATATAAGCAAAGCAGATGCCAGGATGAGAGTCAGAAAAAGAATTTTCTTCCCACACTGTAAGCTTAAAGCTGATGACTCTAAACAGGAAGAGCGTGCCGCAGTGCGGAGGGACGCACCCCACGCCACTGCTCACAAGCGCTTCTCTCCTGTATGCAGCTGGGGTCCCAGCTGACTTCTCCCAACAATGAGGGCCACTGGGGGAAAATATCCCTTAGACTCCACTTCCCAAAACCAGGATAAAGAGAGTCTAGGGGCCGGAGCGATAGCACAGCGGGTAGGGCACTGCATGCATGCGGCTGACCCGGTTCAATCCCCAGCATCCCACACGGTCCCCTGTGCACCGCCAGAAGTAATTTCTGAGCAAAGAGCCAGGAGAAAACCCGAGCATCGCCAGTGTGACCCAAAAAAGCACGAGAGAGAGAGAGAGAGAGAGAGAGAGAGAGAGAGAGAGAGAGAGAGAGACAGACAGACAGACAGACAGACAGACAGACACTACCAGTACAGGACACCATAGGGAAATAACATGGTAGGGAATTTCAGTACAATTTTGATACTTACATATCGCGGGAACTGCTTGAAGGAATGGAACATATAGAAGCGGTGAAAATAAATTATTCCAGTTGCCAGAGTATCATAGTGTCTGTTGTTCTGGTTAAGGACTTTAGTTCATGGTGAAACAGGAAGAACGACAGCAGATAAGCAGAAGCAGACCGAGCTCAGTGAACGCTGTGCAAGCAAGGCATAGACGGGAGGCTGCCGTGTGAGAAACTGGCCGGATACCCAGGGGCCACAGCTCCAGGGATGCAGGGCAGGGCCGCGCCCCTCTATGGCCTTCACCTGCGCTCCCCATGCTCTTCCTTCTGCACAGCCGCCCGCTCGGCGGTTATGCTGCTCGACTCACCCTGTTTCTGTAGATCTGAAAGTGTGGGGCCAGAGCAATAGTCCAGCGGGGAGGGTGTTTGCCTTGCACGCACCCAGATTGAACCGGGTTCGATCCCCGGCATCCCATATGTTCTCCCAAGCACCACCAGGAGTAATTCCTGAGTGCAGAGCCAGGAATAACCCTGAGCATTGCTGGGTGTGACCCAAAAAAGCAAAATCAAAACCAAAAAAAAAAAAAAAAAGGTAAATGGTGGGGTGCCTCCACCACTTGAGTTATAACTCTGGCCCCTAAGTCTACAGAATTAAAGGTCAATCAGAAAACTGGAGAAATGGCCCGGCCAACCCCAACAGACAGACGATTCTGAGCTGAGGACGGCCGCCGTGGCACTGAGTGAGCTGATAGCACCGGGTGGGGTGGGGTGGGCTGGTGGGTGCAGGTGGGCCCTACTTGAAGCAGGATACAGTCCCAGACGTGTGCCCACATCGAAGATGAACCGCGCCCCTCTCGGCAGTACCGGCCTCCGGTGGCCGGGTCGAGCCCTTCTAACTGGGAGGGTGTATGTGCCAAGTCTTTCTTGTCCCAGTACCAACATGGTTTTGTGTGGTCCAGGTTTGCTGAAGTCACTGAAGGGCTTGAATTTTCCTTATTCTCCTTCATTTATTGAAGTAGATTTGTTCTTTCCAGAAAATGCTTGGAAACCTCTCAGACTCCTAAGGAAAAGAGAGGCAACAGTGGAGTTAGGAAGGGGTACCCCACATTAAGCAACTGTGATCAGCACAGACAAGACGTAATTCCACCACCACCTGGTCCGGCACCATACTTCCCTAGAAGCAAGACTGGTCGGTGGCGAGGACCCGAGCTTACCTCCAAGCTAACTAAACCTGAACCGTAGTAACTTGCAGTCCTCTGAGGTCACTTTTCAAGTTTGTTTGAAGCTTTTCAAGGTAGTTTGAAAAGGAAGAGCATTTCCTCCCCATCACGAGTCTGATTTTGAGAGTCACAATTTTGAGAGAAACTAAACAAGAACATCTGACTTTACTTTCTTCCTTCTCTGGAATCAGTTGCCTTGTGCTGGTCTGGACTGTGGTTCTTCCATAAATCCCAGGCCTGTTCCTCCCCCTCTAAAAAAGTTTCATGTTCCACTTTCTATTTTTTTAACTCCATGCAGACACTTCCTCTTAGAAAGGGCATCAGACGAGGCCTGAGTGCTACTGTGGGGTGGGGCATTTGCCTTGCATGTGGCTCAATCCCAGGCACCCCATATGGTCCCCGGAACCCTCCCAAGTGCAGTCTCAGAAGAAAGCCCTGGCCACTTCCATGTGAGCCCTGAAACAACCCCAAAAAAGGGACCAGACAGGATGAAGTCACATTAGCACAAGTCACAGGCGTGAGATAAATCAGGACAGGTGCAGTAATCTGGAGGAGTCTGGAGGCGAGAAGAAAGGCCTTTAAATTGCTTGTTTCCTCACCCTTCCCTTACTCAGTGTAAGGAGGCCTCCAAAAGCTCCACCACTGAGAAAAGAAAAGAAGGCCTCTTAGGCACCCAGGGCACATTGGCTGGGAACCGACCAGAGAGCGGAATCTTTCAACAAGGCAGCGGAAAGGCTGCAGGGGCGGGAGGGAGGAAGTGCAGGCCAGGCTCTGGAACCCAGGCCGCCAGGTAGCCTTGCCTCTGGGGCCGCCTTGTAGTCTGCCGGGAGGCCACGTGCAGTCGGACCGCGTGTGCTCCTGCTGCCTGGCGGCTCAAAAGGGAATCTCATCTCGCCCAGGAAGAACTAAGCACCCAGGAAAGGCGTCTTGAATGAGTCTGGGCTAGTAGGCAGAGCAGGAGCAAGTCCCGAGCTCCTCCAGGAGCAGCCCCAACAAAAAGTAAATATGAACGTAGATCTCTAATAGAGATCTATTGGGGATGGCGGTACAAAGAATTTCTGCACATCGTTCATTCAGCAACCCTGATGCTAAAATCCTGGACTGTGGTACGCTACCAAAGCCAAGAGATTAATCCTGGCACTTCTAGGCTGACTAGATAACAGCCTTGACCTGGATTCGAGCTGTCCTCCCAAATCCTTTCTGGTTTCCCGATCTAATCCAGAACTGCATGGCATTAGGCACTGCACTCCTTCGCATCTTCTACGGTGCACCAGATTCCCCTTGTGTCTCAAGATCCTGACAACTCGAAGGTCCCAGGAAGATAACAGTGCCTCCAGATTTGGGCTGCTGTGGTTTCTGGAACATAATGGAATCTGGGGACAGAGCGAGGGACAGCTTGTGCACAGTGCTTCTGCTGTGGGGAGCTGACCAGGCTTCTCTGCTTATACTGACCAAGCTTAATGGGTCAATTTCTTCCTCCTTTTTCATGTTTTCAGGGCAACGCCGCTCCACAGTGCTCGGGGTTTCCCTCCTCAGGGTCTGAGGGGTCATTCCTGGCAGGGCTCGTCTGTGTACAAGTCTAGCG